>OX155893.1:71930007-72152507 GCA_944588485.1 Phosphuga atrata | reverse complement strand
ACAAATTTAATTAATTAATCGTAATAAACGATATAACACATATTTATTTAAAATTCTTCTTAATTATACAAGTATTAAAAATATTTATAGTAATATTGGATTCTTGAGCAGTAACACTCATACCAGGGATATTATTTACGGTGCTACTACTACTGTTGCTATCAAATTGAAAATGTGGGGCACTAGAAGATCATCTAGGTAAGTTGATATTTGCTTGCTCAGACCCAAGCATTTTAGAGATTTCAATCTTCTTTTTTAACGAAGCGTCAACATACTCTTCTGCAACAGTAGTAGACTTCCATCCACAATGATTTTTTACTGTCAACAATCACCACCATGGTTGCCCAGATGTTTCGCACTACTTCTTCAGAAACAATGTCCAGTGTAAAGATCGGAGTATGGTAATTTGAGAAATGTCGCAATGTCTTTTGATATTCTCCCCATATTAATACCAATTGGACTATTAATACAATGACCGTTAACGAAAAGTTAAGAAAAATCTCTTATGCGTAACAGTATTAGGACATAAGCATATTTTTTAATTAAGTCAATCCAATGAGGATCTGTAATTGCAAACATTCTTGGAATGTAATTTTTGTTTTAGATACAGACACAATGATGGAATCGGATCTGTATTCTATGTCATTGACAGACATATCCGTTAGTTCCTGACACCTAAGCACACCAATATAACCCATTATCAAGACGATCTAAAATGAATACCGTTACATATAAAGCTGCGATATACATACAAATGTATCCACCTTCATAGCCAGATAAGACTTCTTTTCTGCGTCCCTTATAAATTTATGAATATCTTCTTCTAAAATCTTAAACTTTTTAGGTGCATAACCCTGAGATATCCGTTTCAATAAGGCCTGCAATTTACAATATTTGGATATATCTACATCCTTATGTATAGATAAACAAGACCTCAATATAGAATATATTGTCCATAAACTTGATGGTATATACTTCTTGCGTTTTAATTTGAAATAAGCAAATAAAACATTTTCCGAAACAACTGTAACTTTATTTAGATTACCGTGGAAGTGGTTTACACCCACTTAAATTTGCAGTATTCTTTTTCATATCTTGTAACCAACCACCATAAATTTTTATGAACATGTTTGGGCGATTTTTTTATTTAGAAATGGCATAAACGGGCGCAAAATAGAAAAAAACTCGTTCGTAAGGATCTTTTCATCACTTGTCCATTAGAAAACTCCTCGCTACGCTCGTCGTTTTCCGAACTTGTACGCGTGCTGTAAAATCGCGCTGACTGAACTTGTCCTTTAATATACTATTTAAACCAGTATTAACTTACGGAAGCGAGAGCTGGGTGTACTAAAATGAAATGTACAGGGTGTGCATAAATTAAAGAAATGTGAGAATGCCTGAAAGTATAAGTACCATTATTTATTATTTTTTACAAAAATCTTATAAAACATAGTTTCTTATAAACTAATGTAAAGTCTGAATACAAATTTTTAATAATTATCCTACATAGCTACCTCCCAACTCCACACACTTTTCCGCTAACTTAATAATTCTACAGTACACCTACGAATGGTTTGATGCACATTCAGATCATAAATTGCTTCTTTTATGCGTAAATTTAATTTTTCCCTATCATGTTAAAGATCATCTCAATAAACCTTTTGTTTTAAGGTACCTCACAAAAATAAATCTAATAATGAAAGGTCAGGCGACATAAAACGACCTAGCTGGGTAATGGTTTGGGTCAAACCTCCATATCCACCTTTCGTCAAAATGATCATGTCACCTGATCAATGCTCTGCAATGTGCAGTGCAGCCGTCTTGTCAATACAAATTACTGCTCGGAAAAAAGTACACTTTAAAGTTACAGTTGTAATAATAAAAGTTTTAAATAGTCGCACACTATAATTTTTTAAACTTATTTACTAATAATATCGGGAACTGTAATTTTAAGAAAAGCCATTTCTAGTTTTTACGGTTTCAAATTCGTAAACAGAAATTTTTAAAGTGTACTTTTTTCCGTGTACGTGCTTCCGTAAAAGTTCATGAACGTATACAAAATCGGCTATCCAGTTTTTTTTTTTTGTAAAAAGCAAATAAATAAAAATCTGTTTTATTATTAAAAATTCGAATTTTTATTTCATAATTTGTATTGAGACTTTACGTTAGCATTTTCGTAATTTTCTAATTAACTAACACCCTGTACATTTTATCTAAAATATTCTTATTGTTAATTCATTTTCTCAACAAGCAGAACTTCTTATAAGAGATGACTTTTGGTCGTAAAAGGAAAAATAAAGATTCTTTTCCTATGGGGTTCCTCCTTTCGGACACACTGTATATATATATATATATATATATATATATATATATATATATATATATATATATATATATATATATATATATATATATATATATACAAATAGTGCACCTTGAAAAAGAAATTGCATAACAACACGAAATAGCGGTATTGCAATCTCTAATAGATCAAAAGAACTAATACGTAGATTCTAATACGAACTAATACTAAATACATAGATAGATTTGGATCACAATTTGATGTTTAATCAGATAAAATATTCTAAGCAAATGATCATTATAATTTTGATAATAATATATTTCATATAATTTTTTAACATATACAATAATTTTTATTAAATATTTTTTTTAAAATAAAATGAATAATATTGTATACAAATATCTATAATAGATCCCTAATACTTAATCAATGTAATATAGATAGACATTTGGTTAGCCAAAAAAATTCATATTTAGAACAACATATTTAATGTTTCTACATTCTTTGTATAAATATAATATTTAAAAAATATTTAAAAATCTACTCAAAAAATTTGTCCAAATTTATTAATTTTTATTGATAAATCAGCATTTGTAAATTTATTTTAAGATGACTCTAGATAGATTTTAATACATGATTCAAATTAAATTGTATCATCTCTAGAAATAAAACATTTCCACAAACCGTATCTAGCTTCCCAATCCTCAAAAAACAATTCAGGACTATAATTAAAATAATGACCATTATTTGGATTTATAACGCCGATTGGTGGATTCAAGTACGGCGCTATTTGAGCTCTTCTTGACAAAATCGTGTTCACATATTCATAAAATACCTAGAAAAATAACATCAATAGATTTTTTGCAGTCAAATATTCTCTAATCTCCTCTGTATTTATACTAGACTATGTTGAGGCCTTATCTGGTCAGATCTGGTATTGTTTCGTTCTATCTGATAATGTCTGGTATTGTTTCGTTTTATCTAGTCTTATCTGCACTCATTTGATAGTTCTTCATCTTGTTTGATCTCGTCTGACCTTGTCTGGTCTTATCTGTCTTAGCCTGGTCGTGTCTGTCATTGTCTGGTCTTATCTGTTCTTGTCTGGTCTAATCTGTTATTATCTGATCCTCTTTTTCTGGTTTTGTTTTCTTTGCGATTGTCTGTGCTTTCTTGGTCCGCTCTATCCTTGGCCATATCTAATCTTAAATTTAATGAGAAATAGTCTTACAGTTGCATTGTGGACATAACAAAGTAGAGTCATAATAAACATGACACAAGCATGAATATTGTATGATTTTTCGCTGTGGTGGTTCAAAAGAGCGTATTCCTGTATGCTCATGGCAAAGCACACACAGGATGCGGCCGTGTAACCGCAAGGCACTTCAACGACCATTAAGGCGATGCATGCAAATGTTGTTTCCAGATTCACAATATTATCCCCGTGGTTTACTATGGACATCATTAGACTAGATTGGAGAATCTCGTGGTTGTTTTGGAGGAAACGCTTATCGTTCACGCGAAATTTGCCCAGGTTTAAATTGCTTTTAACATCTTTAAAAAACGGCCTAAAAATGAATATAGAATACAATTTTTTTAAGATATTTAGGATAGTCTTTTAAATCTTTTCAAATCTACCTTTAATGTATCAGTCCTCGTCTTGTTTATAAATTTTGCTTATCAGTCTTTTCTAGTTTCTGGAGTCATAATATTTTAGTCATTTATAATGTTTGTAATATATAAGTTTCTATTAAGGCAGCTGAATTAAAATAATTAAATATACACAATAATTCTTGTTTGCATAACTGCCGTCCGATGTTACTAAAAAACATGTCAGGTGTTTCTACATAATTCATTTTAACTAATCTAGGATTTTCTCAGTACCTCGTCCTTGAAGATATTCATATTGTAGATATAATCTCTACACAAGGATAAATATATATATATATATATATATATATATATATATATATATATATATATATATATATATATATACATCTATATATATATATATATATATATATATATATATATATATATATATATATATATATATATATATATATATATATATATATATATATATATATATATGTTATTTTAATGAGGATGCAGTCAAAACTTTTGGTTGGGTAAAAGAAACTCTCTAAAGGGAAAAGTTTATTTTTTCCTTTCCAAAATTTGTTCAGAAAAATTAGCTGTTTTCAATTATGCAAAAATATAGGTATGGTTCTGGGAAAACAAAATTCGATGACGTCATTACACCAGTTTCCAAATATGGAAAAATATGTTAATTTGGCTTAAAATGCTCCTTACTCAATCCCATTTAAGAACCTCTTTTCAAATTTTTTAATCGTTTTTCGTTTTCTTATAACAGAGCTGAGACATCGAGTTTTCCTCATTCTTTACAATTGTCATACGAAAATATTGTAACCGTCAAGAAAATCTTTAGCAAACTCAAGGATAAGAATGAATCTCTTCGAATTAAATGTTCTGGGTGCAATAAGATATATATTGGACAAACTAGCAGGATACTCAAGGATCGGATTACATCTCACAGGTCTGACACACGCAGTCTGTAACAGGCCTTCACGTTATCCATTTATACGCTACCAATTTCACTCACCTATTTGATTATGGAAAGGTCAACATATTAGCACGTGTAACCAATCTATAAAAAAGGCAGTTCCTTAAAATGGCCGATATTTTAAGAAAACAGAAAGAAACAGTTAACACAAAGCTTGATATTGAGGTATAAAATTATCTACACCAATTTATTACATTTTAATGATAATAACGTGTTAGAGAGAGACCTGTAACAAAATAACAGTATCAGCGCTATTATATGAGTTGACAATGGTGTGAAGCGAATCTATAATCAGTGTCTGTAACGCGAACTGTTTTCATTTTTTATAAATATGTTGTTTCTAGGTTATATTTGGTAAAATTATTAATTTATGTAAGTAATACCTCCCGTAAATTTATGTTGTTGATTTACATGTTCTATGTAATGTGAGTCCCAAAAGTCTTGGAATCCACTATCCACTCTTGCCATCAATTTGAAGAAGTAGGTTCTTTATTAGTTCCACAAATAAAATTAAACAAGTTATCAAAAGTTATTTTCAAGTAGCTATCAGTGGTCTTCTGGTTATGTTCCATTGTTTTTAGTGTTAAGTTCAACAATTTTATTAGTTACAAATAAAGCGCATTCTCATAGATTTAATACTGATTTATTTTAGTGTTGTGAATTATGAAATTAACTATATATAACAGATATAAAAATTGTCCATTTTCACGAGTTCATAAATTAATTCGCCGTTTTATGTTTTCGAACACATTTTGTGATACTGTGTTGTCTATCTCTTCACAATTTCTTATTACATTGTTTCGCCGATCTTCTACTGTTTGCACTAGACTGTTGAATACTGAATTTTTTAAATATAGAAAAAGAAAAAAGTCAAGAGGAGTTGGATCACAAGAACGTGGTGGAAATCGGTTTTTGCTTATTAGCCTGTTGTCGAAGGATTCATGAAGATAATTTAATGTTTCACGGGCAATGTGCGTTCTAGCAGAATCTTGTTGGTAGAAGCCATTTTAGAGTTCATCATCATGAAGTTCGTTAATAAATTGCTGCAAAATAGTGGCTCTATAAGTGGCAGCGTTTAAATTATCATTGAAAAATATTAGACCGATAATTCTGCGTCTTGACATTGCTAACCACACCCCAACGTTGATTGGATAAAGTGGGGTCTCTCTAAAAACATGTGGGTTGTCAACACTCCACATGCGCATATTTTGGGAATTAATGTATTCGTTTAGATGAAACCATTCTTCAGTGCAAAATGTTAAATTTAACACTTCGTCGTTCATATTTTCATTGAAACACCGACAGTAGGCTAGTCTTTTATTATAATCGAGTGGTAAAAGTTCTGGGTACATTTGCAACTTATATGGTTCCATGTGAAGATCTTAACGAATAATCCTGTGAGTGGTAGTACGACTTAAATTGAACTGTTGAGCTAGTCTCCTAATTGAAGTGGTAGGTTCGTCTTGGACTGTATTTCTAATGTTGTTTATAATATTCTCATTATTAATACGAGGCCTTCCACTTCTTTGTTTGTTGTTAATGTTACCAGTATATCGAAAGCAGACAACTGATCGTAATACCTGCCTTCTAAACCGATTCTTATTAAATACAGCCGTAGGAAGACGCCTAAATTCTTCAATGCACGTTTATGTTTGTTCTTCTTTGTTAATTTTATAATTCACAACACTATAAAATAAATCAGTGTTAAATTTATGAGAATTCGTTTTATTTATAACTAATGAAATTGTTGAACTAAACACTAAAAACTATACGACATAACATCAAGACCAATAACAGCTACTTAAAAATGACATTTGATAATTTGCTTGATTTTATGTGTCAGAATTCAAAGACTTTTGGGACCCAAGTTATATTTTTGTGCACAGTAAAATTCTCGATAGCTTGAATTTAAGAAAAAAAATAATATATATATGTATACATATATATATATATATATATATATATATATATATATATATATATATATATATAGAGAGAGAGAGAGAGAGAGAGAGAGAGAGAGAGAAACAAGAACGTAAAATTCTCCGAAAATTTTTTGGGCCGGTGAATAAAGAGGGAATGTGGATTAAGAGACCATCGTCAGAAATATATAAAACCGTAGAACCTATCACTGACACTTTCAGAAAGAGACGAGCTAAATTTTTTGGTTACATATACAGAATGGACCAGAACAGAATTACGAAACAAATTTTCAAAATTACCTTTAACAGTAAAAATAGGTCCAAATGGATACAGGAAACTGAAGAAGACCTCAAGCAGCTAAACATCACGATACACGACATGAATGATCGGGTTAAATTTAGAAACACCATAATGCACCATAAATTTGATAAAGAACTGCTCCCAAAGATACCAGGAAAAACGTGGACGGACGAACGGAAGAAAGAACATAGTGCACGAATGAAGAGGATTTGGGAAGAACGTCGCCGCATGACTGAGTTGACATGATTTTTGTTCAAGTTTACATGCTCTCTTTTAAGGGTTTTACGATAGTAATATATATATATATATATATATATATATATATATATATATATATATATATATATATATTATTATTATTATTACTATCGTAAATCCCTTTAAAGAGAGCATTAAATAGACATAAATAAACATAAATAGACGAATAGACGACTATAGAAAATCTTAGATGTAGTAAATAGTTCAAGTAGGAAAACAAATTGGTTTCATGAAATAGAAAATGACCTAAAGCAATTGCGGATCAATCAGCAAATGATAGAAAACAGGAATAAATTCAAAAGCAAAATTAAGAATACCAAATTTTTAGTAAGCGAAAGGAAGATAGGAACATTGTGGACAGAACATAGGAAACAGGAGCACAGTCAAAGGATGAAGAGATTTTGGGAGAAGAGAAGAAAAAGAAGGGAAAGAAGTGAAACTTGTGTCATCATGAAATATTTAAGTTCAAACACTGTCCATATGGGCAAAAATGATGTAATAATATATATATATATATATATATATATATATATACATATATATATATATATAAATGTATATATATATATATATATATATATATATATATATATATATATATATATATATATAATAACATTGGATAGGTGTTGGTGTAAAAAAAAATGTGTAAAAACAAAGTGAATTTCTATTTTGAAGTGATTTTTTGATGTTATTTTGAGAAGAATTTCTAAATTTGACGATTAATTAATTTTACATTTTATAAAAGAAACCTACCAGAAATTATAAATAAACAAAAAAAATCTAAAACAGATCTGGACCTAATAATATAATATAATAATACGTACCCCTTGAACATTTTTGTTAAACCATGGCACGGAGCCTAGCACCTGGGAAGAGTGGGGTGGACAGGACTCCTTAGCCGTAGTGAAGACGACCTGTCTAGGGGTGACAGCGCCGAATAATAAGCCTCCCAAGCTAACAACTTGGGTAGTATCTTTGTCCCCAGAAGAATATTCTTCAACTGAGCATGAAGGAAAATTTCGCTAAATGCACTAACCCAGGTGGTAACCAATCCACCGTCACCTATGGTGACGTTAGCGGACCTTCGGATTCTAGGGAAAACGCACCAACATGCTTTAAGGATGAGTCGGAGCATCCTGAAATCACCGGACGTATACTCAGACCAAGACGGCAAAGCTTCTTCGCAACATTTAATGCCAACTCACTGCTAAAAGTGCGTAAACTAAAACATTTGACTGATTCACTGACACGATACAATATACGGACGAAGATAACGGACGAACATCCCTTCGAGTCCCAAGGCTACAAAATCTTCAAAGGAAAAGTGGGTCAGCGGGTAATGAAGAACGTACCATACTTTGGTACAGGATTTATAATCAGTCACAGGATACTGGATTCAATCACCGACTTTACCTTCCCGAGTAGTCGTGTATCCATCCTCTCTCACAAATGCGCAAGCAAGGGCTACAGTATAGTCAATGTACATGCCCCAATCAACCAGGACCACATACGCAATCCAGACAGAACTGATAAATTCTGTGAAGACTTGGAAGATATTATCTCTAAACTTCCTGAGAGGCACACCGTCATACTGCTTGATGACTTGAATGCTCAATTGGAAAGAAAGAAAAAAATATAGATAGTAGGCAATTTTCCGGCGCATAAGCCAACCAATTGCAACGAAGAACTCTTCGAAGAACGAAGACTCCAACCTAGAAACACTAGATTACACAGAACCTCTAAAATGGTAAGATTTTACGTAGAGCGACTCAAGAACAGTCAAGAAGTAAGTCAGAGACTGAACAACACAGACCTAAATAGCTGGGACCAACTGAAGGAGACTTTTGTCAAGGCGGCCAATGAATTCGCCACTCTCGCTACATGAAGGAAGCATCCGTGGTGGACTGAAGACTGTGACAATCCAATAGCCCAAAGACAGATAGCCTGGGTGAATTGGAATTCTAAAAAGACCAATGAAAATTGGCATAAATTTTTGGAACAAAGAAAGGTTACAGCCAAGATAATTCGGGGAACCAAACGAACCTTCACACAAAACCAACTAACCCAAATCGAAGAGCGCTTTGCTAAGAATAATTCCAGAAATTTCTTTGGAACCTTCAAGCAGGCAGTCAGAAAATACGCTCCGCCAAAATGAGGGAAAGATGTCATTTTCTAGGCCCACCTCCTCCTTATGGGATTTACAAGTAAATCTAGCCCCTTATGGGAGAATTACATGTAAAATCTACCACGAAGCCCCTTATTGGGAAATACATGTAAATCAAGTATGGGGAATCCTATACAAAATAGTTCTGAACGTGTCCGAGCGAGTATGTCTAGATGGCGCTGCAAGAAACGTGCGCGGTGGATAGCGGGAAAATTCAAAATGGGTTGCAGGGTGAATGTTTGTGAAGGGAGGAGATTATACGTGCTCTAAGAGTTGCCTAAGTATCAGAGGTGGTTAGTTCGATAACAGAGAAGTTTATAACGAACTATAATATGTGTCTACATAGTTTTAGATATCTCAAAATAAATATTTAACATTCCAAAACATTACCTGGTTTATGTAACCACACGTCTAGATAAGACCGAGCGTCTAGCACTGATAACAATCCTGTCTCAATCTGTCTGTAAACACATGTGGAACTAATAAATTATGAAGCGTGGTATAATTAATTTCTTACGATTATTTTTCGTTTAATTTAATAGAGATATTAAGATTTGGATTTATCGGTAGTCGATTAGGCGCGACCGGACGTCTAGTGCTGATAACATCAGGCAAGAATAGAGGCACTAGACTTGACAGACTAGATGAGACAGACAAGCGGGGAAAATTCAAAATGGGTTCAAAATGGGTGAATTCCAGATAGAATATGTGGCCATTTCACGAAAATCTTAAAAGGAAATACAAAACGTGAAAGTACTAAGAAGCGCCAATCTGGACTCAGACAACTACCTCTCAAAGATCAAAATAAGACTCCAACCTAGAAACACTAGATTACACAGAACCTCCAAAATGGTAAGATTTTACGTAGAGCGACTCAAGAACAGTCAAGAAGTAAGTCAGAGACTGAACAACACAGACCTAAATAGCTGGGACCAACTGAAGGAGACTTTTGTCAAGGCGGCCAATGAATTCGCCGCTCTCGCTAGATGAAGGAAGCATCCGTGGTGGACTGAAGACTGTGACAATCCAATAGCCCAAAGACAGATAGCCTGGGTGAATTGGAATTCTAAAAAGACCAATGAAAATTGGCATAAATTTTTGGAACAAAGAAAGGTTACAGCCAAGATAATTCGGGGAACCAAACGAACCTTCACACAAAACCAACTAACCCAAATCGAAGAGCGCTTTGCTAAGAATAATTCCAGAAATTTCTTTGGAACCTTCAAGCAGGCAGTCAGAAAATACGCTCCGCCAAAATGAGGGAAAGATGTCATTTTCTAGGCCCACCTCCTCCTTATGGGATTTACAAGTAAATCTAGCCCCTTATGGGAGAATTACATGTAAAATCTACCACGAAGCCCCTTATTGGGAAATACATGTAAATCTAGTATGGGGAATCCTATACAAAATAGTTCTGAACGTGTCCGAGCGAGTATGTCTAGATGGCGCTGCAAGAAACGTGACCGGTGGATAGCGGGAAAATTCAAAATGGGTTGCAGGGTGAATGTTTGTGAAGGGAGGAGATTATACGTGCTCTAAGAGTTGCCTAAGTATCAGAGGTGGTTAGTTCGATAACAGAGAAGTTTATAACGAACTATAATATGTGTCTACATAGTTTAAGATATCTCAAAATAAATATTTAACATTCCAAAACATTACCTGGTTTATGTAACCACACGTCTAGATAAGACCGAGCGTCTAGCACTGATAACAATCCTGTCTCAATCTGTCTGTAAACACATGTGGAACTAATAAATTATGAAGCGTGGTATAATTAATTTCTTACGATTATTTTTCGTTTAATTTAATAGAGATATTAAGATTTGGATTTATCGGTAGTCGATTAGGCGCGACCGGACGTCTAGTGCTGATAACATCAGGCAAGAATAGAGGCACTAGACTTGACAGACTAGATGAGACAGACAAGCGGGGAAAATTCAAAATGGGTTGCGGGTGGGTGGCGGATAGGGTTTCTGAATATCAGCACTTATTCAAAACCGCGGTTTTCGGTTTTTGAAAATTAGAAACTGCGGTTTCGGTTTCGGATTCGGTTTAAAGAACTTTTTGGTTAGTGTCTGATATTTAAACGAGATCTTAGTTTTGTACAAAAGTTGGCGCTTAAGAAAAGTGATCTTTTGGAGTAGGTGGTGCTAGAAACAAAATATTTAATCTTTTTGTTCTCTCAGAAGTTCTTTTATATTTAGCAAACTCCAAACGAAAATAATTTACAAGTTTTCTTACCATTTGAAAATTACTTTTAATTTCAGCATCTTCGACGTAATACCCATTATCCACATTTTCAACGTGCGATTCTTCAGGAAATAAATTTTGACTGCTGCAGATGTTTACTACTTGAGATGATTTCTTGTAAAAAGTGTCACATACAGCGAGATGAAATGTATGGTTAATGCAAACTTTGGTTCAGCAGAACAATTTATACCATTTTTTTAATTACCCGGGCATCGTCTGTGTAGTATCTCACTCAATAATAATCCTACGACAATAAGTCACACTTTGAGGTTTTTGCGACCAGAAATTGAAAACCGCGTTGAAATCGCTAGATAACTAATGCCGTAACGGCCCGTCAAAGTTAGATATTTCGAGGATTGGTTGCATTTGTTTTTACAAAATTTCGCAGCTGCCTCAACAAATTCGACTTGTTTAATTTGTTAGAGCAAAACGTGGTCGGAAAGCGAGACTAAAAACCGCGTTGCGAAATCTTTGATAGCGGCGTTGCGACGCTGATTTTTCCGCCGTAGTTTTCGTAATTTTCAAGCTGGCGAAACAAGTTTTACGTTTTCTTGAAGGGAAAGCTTGTCAGGAAGCGCTAGTGAAAACCGCGTTGCAAAATCTTTGGCATCGACGTCGCGACGTCGAGGCAAAATTCAACTTTTTAATCTAGGTCGAATTTCAGGAACTCGCGGTGGTTTTTCCGCTGTAGTTTTCGCAATTTTGCAGATAGATAAACAAATTTGATGTTTTGCTGAAGGGAAAGCTTGTGGTAAAGCGCGACTAAAAACCGCGTTGCGAAATTTTTGACAACGACGTCGCGACGTCACCGCGAGCTTCAACTCTTTAATCCAAGTCAGCCACAATATAATTTCTGAAACTAAATGAATCTAAATGTTTTTCAATACTTATTGCGATATTATTTGCAGAACAAGTTCCTTAAAATCGCAGAAAGCCTAAATTGTAATAAAAATTGTTTTCTCATGAATATTAATGTTTAAGTCTTCGGCGTCTCAAACTAGTCCACTCCTCTAGCGTAATAATAATTTTTTGTCCATTTGCTTTTAATTCTTGTAACTTTAAAATCATTTCCTTCTATCTTTCTTCGTATTCCTTTTGAATTAAGGTCATAACACCGGAAGAACATTTTGGCAAGATTTGTTTAGGAAACCGGCCAGCTATTGCTTTCCGAATATATGCAGATTTTGAAATTGCTCTAACACATATACCATCGTTGGTTGCCATTTTTGCAACAACAGTTTGCAATGTTTGAAAGAGCACTAATTCAATGTATTTTATTTATCTTTAGATAAAACCGAAAATCGCGGTTTTTTACGGATTACGGTTTTTAACGGTTATGCGGTTTCGGTTTTTGCACAGAAAACCGCGGTTTTGCGGTTCGGATATATCCGCACCAGAAACCCTAGTGGCGGAGAATCCTGTATGCATACATAATTGATTGCAAACATATTACGGATTTATTCAAATTAGATTATTGGTTTTTGGCAGGGCAAGATCGGACAATACCGAACAAGGTCGAACAAGAACGGACAAATTATACAGACCACATATTTATAAATAATAATATTTATTTACGAATAATTTCCTATGAGTAAGCGAAATTTCTTAAACTTGTATGTGACCCAGATCGTATTAATATTTTTCATTTATATAAATACCAAGGAGTTCAATTTTCTCTTCTCATCACGCTAAACAGGGATGTGAGGTCTATGTAACCCCACGCTAAACAGGGTGTGAGGTCTATGTGACCACACGCTAAACAGGGTGTGAGGTCTATGGAACCCCACGCTAAACAGGGTGTGAAGTCTATGTAACCTCATGCTAAACAGGGTGTGATGTCCATGTAACCCCACTCTAAACAGAGTGTGAGGTCTATGTAACCCCACACTAAACAGGGTGTGAGGTCTATGTGACCCCACGCCAATATTCGCAACTAATCATAATCTTCGGCCAAAAATGATCAAACCTTTTAGATTAAAATATCTACAGGTAGGTAGGTTAGCATTAGGTTCGGTTACGGGGAGGTTAGGAATGAAACGCGCTTCATTGCTAACCTCCCCGGAACCTAACCTAATGCTAACCTAACCTAATGCTCACACAATTAACCCAATGAGATATTGTGGGTGTGCCGTTAGAAGTGACAAATAAAAAATAAAAAATTAGCAAAGATAGACATGGTAGACTAACTAAACATGAAAACATTTAACTGTAGATATTTTAATCTAAAAGATTTGATCATTTTTGGCCGAAGGTTATGATTAGTTGCGAATATTAGCGTGGGGTCACATAGACCTCACACCCTGTTTAGTGTGGGGTTACATAGACCTCACACCCTGTTTAGCATGGGGTTACATAGACCTCACACCCTGTTTAGCGTAGGGTTACATAGACCTCACACCCTGTTTAGCGTGGGGTTACATAGACCTCACACCCTTTTTAGCGTGGGGTCACATAGACCTCACACCCTGTTTCGTGTGGGGTCACATAGACCTCACACCCAGTTTAGCGTTTGGTTACATAGACCTCACATCCCTGTTTAGCGTGATGAAAAGTGGATGCAAGGATATGAAAAGTGAATGCCAGAAAATTGAACTCTTTGGAACTTATATAAATGAAAAATATTAATACGATTTGGGTCACATACAAGTTTAAGAAATTTCGCTTACTCATAGGAAATTATTCGGATAAATATGTGGTCTGTATAGTCTTGTCCGTTCTTGTTTGACCTTGTTCGGTATTGTCCGATCTTGCCCGGCCAAATACGAATAATCTCATTTGAATAAATCCGTAATATGTTTATTAATTATGTATGCCTACACGATTCTCCGCCACCCACCCGCAACTCATTTTGAATTTTCCCCGCTTGTCTGTCTAATCTAGTCTGTCAAGTCTAGTGCCTCTATTCTTGCCTGGTGTTATCAGCACTAGACGTCCGGTCGCGCCTAATCGACTACCGATAAATCAAAATCTTAATATCATTATTAAATGAAACGAAAAGCAATCCTAAGAAATTAATTAGACCGCGCTTCATAATTAATTAGTTCCACATGCGTTTACAGACAGGTTTGTTACAGACAGGATTGTTATCAGTGCTAGACGCTCGGTCTTATCTAGACGTGTGGTTACATAAACCAGATTATGTTTTGGAATGGTAAATATTTATTTTAAGATATCTTAAACTATGTAGACACATATTATAGTTCGTTATAACTTCTCTGATATCCAACTAACCACCTCTGATACTTAGGCAACTCAGATCACCTATAATCTCCTCCCTTCACAAACATTCACCCTGCAACGCATTTTGAATTTTCCCGCTATCCACCGCGCACGTATCTTGCAGTGCCATCTAGACATACTCGCTCGGACAAGTTCAGAACTATTTTGTATAGGATTCTCCATACTAGATTTACATGTAATTCCCCATAAGGGGCTTCGTGGTAGATTTTACATGTAATTCCCCCATAAGGGGCTAGATTTACATGTAAATCCCATAAGGAGGAGGTGGGCCTAGAACATGACATCTTTCCCTACTGCCAAACCTCCACTCCAGAGACTCACAAGGCAAACTGGCTTATAACGAGAACGACAACGGCTAGACGGAGAGCCAGGGCCAACAAATTGTTTCAATTTGTTAAAGCTGGTTTTCTGTTCAATAGTTATAGCCGACGTGTATACAAACATGCTCCGGTCAGTCAAGCGTATCGTAGAACAGGTGACTCAGGTGCGATATCAAAGGTGTATCATTTACCGGGCTAACAAAATAAATTTGTTAAATCTGAAAATTGTCTGCAACTTCTGTAATGTATATAAATAAAAGTTATGTTGGTCAGTCAGTCATATATTAGAAGAGCTGGTCAGTCGGTTCGAATAGATGTATGAAAAATAAAAAGAGTGCAACTCGTTTGTTAAACTTCAAAATTTGTCTGAGAGTGCATAATTATGTATTAAACATACAAAAAATTTGTCAGTCATGTGTTCAGTAGAACAACGCCCGTCAGTCAGGTGAAAAAGGTAAAGGTATTCCGCGCGCGCCGTTTGAGTTTCAGGCTGCTTATCGGGCTATATCTAAGTTTTTTTTTTAACAATCATAAAACATTATTTGATGTTATAATTTGTGTTTATATAAGTAATTAACATTTTTATCGCATTGACAAACCATTTATTTATTTGCTACGTTACATGCGATATTATTATCAAAAGTATAAAAAGTTCTGGATTTAGAAAAACGTATCTGTTATGTACAATGTAACAACTACCAAAACCATCCAACCAAATATCCAGTTGTGATAATTCTGAGTTCGAATTCGTCCGATTGATTATGTGAAATATAAAATAAACTCATATAATTTCAATTCTAGAATTGACTCATCAATTGATTAATAATATTTACATACCAGAATTATCATGTACCGGTTGAATCACGACGTCATTTATTAGCTGGGGTAACTGATCACCTTCGAACCAATCAAATTCATAAGAATTATCAATTATTTTCCAGCCATTATCTATCGGTGACAATGTCGTCGTTCTTTTTCAATGCTCATTGCTGCTCTTAAAAATTGATTCATTAATTCAGCCTCACAGGGCCTCACATACCTGATCCATCGACATTTTTGACTTTGAACTGGTAGGGATTATTAACATCAGGAGAAACTGTTTCTCTGTAAAATAGAAAGATATTATGTATGATTTATCACGTGAACAGCATTATCGTCAGGATAAAACAAAGTTAATATTGAAAATGTATTGTATTTTATAACTTGATTCCGAACATGGCTGCACAACTATCTCCTTAGTCTGCTTCAGAGCATCAGCACTCACTGTGTGCCTGTATGAAATTATTTTAATTATTGACAGTTCCATTATTGTTGTATTATTTAATTAATGGAGAACATTGCGTGTATTTGAAACGTTAATAATGCTACTTGTATCTTCGATGGGTTTTCCAGTGATATAGATATAGATTTATATTTTATATTTTTTACCTGCTCAGCTCTTGTCTGTACTTCTTACTCAACGCCGTGAATTTTCTGTAGCAATCTATATGGTAGCACTCAATTTCACCAGGATTCAAAGGCTAATTTACAATGTTGCAACTTAATATATACTTTGCACGAATTACCAAGATCACTTGACACTTTTTTTAAGTTTCCTCCGTAAATGAATTCAACGGAAGGTGCTTTTTAAGACAGAATACACAAATTCTGTTCATTTTGTAAATCCACCGAAGCGTCGAAACAGCGTTCCATATACAACTAACGCTCTCACAAGTATAAAACTTTTTTGTTAGTATAAAAGCCGTTGAAGTTTGGAGTAGATGACGTTCAAAGGTGGAGGAATAAAGAGTTCTCTCTCTCTCTCTCCCTCAATCTTCTATCTTACACGTTCAAGGGTATAAACCCTAGCTATTGTGTACAAGGATTCGGATACTTACCAACGAGTATACTTGTGTCTTTTCTAGTTCGTTTTCGATATAGTCGTTCATTCGCATATATTTTATTTCCAACGTTGGAGAAATATATTTTTTCTACTGATATATGTGAAAATGGCAACTTTTCCACGGCTTACCCTACATGAAAGTGACATTTTTTCATTCTAGAGATGAAAATATTTTCACATCTAGAGACAAAAATGAGCATTTTATATTTATGATTTTCTCAATTAAAACACTAAACTAACCAAATTTGCATGGACTTTCTTATTAATTACATCAATTTCAATGAAATATTTTATGTACAAACGTAAAACGAGCCTGAAACTATTTAAAAAAACCGAAATAAAATTAGGTTAGGTTATGTTAGGTTAGTATCCGAATCTTTGTACACAATAGCTAGGGTTTATCCCCTTGAACGTGTAAGATAGAAGATTGAGGGAGAGAGGGAGAGAGAGAGCTCTTTATTCCTCCACATTTGAACGTCATCTACTCCAAACTTCAACGGCTTTTATACTAACAAAAAACTAACTTTGGTAGTTGTTACATTGGTAGTTGTTAAATTAGGACATTTGACTTGAAAAGTATCACCTTTTATGAGAATGCAATATGTTACTATGGAAACGACCAAACCAACAATTAAATTTGTATTGACAGTTCTGACAGTTCGCTTCGAATTGGATTTATTAGTCAAATTATGGATTCTACAACTGAAATCAGCAGAAAATATTTCATTTAGTACTCGAGATGAAAGTGTTTTTGTTTGATTCGGTGTGATTGCTAACTCGCTGGCGCTGGTGAGCAAACTCCCACCTCACCAAAAAAGCACCTTTTCAAATAAGATATTCAATTCCCTATTTTTATACCTTCAATAATTAATGTAACTTTCTAAGCATGCATATTTTGCAAAATTGCATCTCATACAATTTTATCAAATAAATTAATTAATTATTCATGAACGTAATTAAAATATAAATTATTACAATAGCCATTACATTATCGAATGACGTTTTCTGGTGTACATATCAAATATGTTTTTCTGAATCTACGATTGTTTGTACTTTTGCATAATAATATCGCATGAAACGTAGCAAATAAATAAATAAATAAATGCGTTGTCAATGCGATAAAAATGTTAATTATTCATATAACCACAAATTATAACTTCAAATAACGTTTTCTGATTGTTAAAATAAAAAAACAAAACTCAGATATAGATTAGCGATACGCAGTCTGAAACTCAAATGACGCGCCCATAATACCTTTACCTTTTTCACCTGACTGACTGGCGTTGTTCTACTGAACACATGACTGACAATTTTTTTTATGTTTAATACATAATTATGCACCCTTAGACAAATTTTAAAGTTTAACAAACGAGTTGCACTTAATTTATTTATCATACATCTATTCGGAGCGACTGACCAGCTCTGTTCTAATATATGACTGACTGACCAACATAACTTTTATTTGTATACATTACAAAAGTTATATAACAATTTTCAGCTTTAACAAATCTATTTTGTTAGCCCGGTAAATAATGCACCTTTTATATCGCACCTGAGTCACCTGTTCTATGATACGCTTGACTGACCGGAGCATGTTTGTGTACACATCGGCTATAACTATTGAACAGAAAACCAGCTTTAACAAATTGAAACAATTTTTTTGGCCCTGGCTCTTGGACTATGTCACCTTTTAGCTCAGTACAAACTACTTAACTGTGACCCACCCAGCGAAGACTTCGACTATAAACGAACCACACCAAACCCAGACTCGCTTCCCCCTTCATTGGAAGAAGTTGGCCAGATCATTCAACTTCTTAAGAATAATAAGGCAGCTGGAGGGGACTCTATCTTTGCTGAACTGTGGAAAGGTGCTGGAAACAATGCCTTGCGCAAGCTAAGCGAGATCATCCAAGACATCTGGGAAACAGAGAAATTACCACCCGATTGGAAATCTGCTCTGATCCATCCGCTTCACAGAAAGGGAAGTTTTACTGATCTAAACAACTACCGTGGAATTTCTCTCGTCCCGGTAACATGCAAGATTCTCTCAAAGGCGTTACAAACAAGGGCAGAAAATCAGTTGGATAGTCAACTGGAAGAATACCAGGGGGCTTCAGGAAGACCCGGTCCTGTGTTGAACAGATCCTCAATCTTAAAACTATACTTGCATACTCCAAGATGAGAAACCGCAAAGTGGTCGTCACCTTTGTTGATTTTAGGAAGGCCTACGATTACAATGATAGAGAAACGCTTAACAAAGTACTCCAGGAACTAGGGCTAGACAACAAAACCCGCAGACTCATCCTAGAAACTTTGACCAACACCCATTCCAAGGTTAAATTTAGAGGCGAGATTTCAGAAAGCTTCGAAATAAAAACTGGAATGAGACAAGGAGATGGACTTTCCCCACTTCTATTCAACTGTGTACTTGAAAAGGTTATTAGAGAATGGCGCAAGGAACTGAACAATTTGGGTGCTCAGAGTGTAATCTACCTGGGACGTAAGAACGATGACTGGTTGTAGATTGCCTGGCCTTTGCAGATGACATGGCACTCTTTGCTGATTCTCTTGAGATGGAAACAATGCAGGTAAACTGCCTCAGAAAACAGGCTGCCAAAGTGGCTCTTCAAGTGTCGCTGGAGAAAACAGAATACTTCACCAACATCAAATAAGCAAACAGAGAGATGTTACTAGAACAGGGAAACATCAAGGGGACTGAGAAATTTAAGTATCTCGGCGAATGGATTGAACCGAACTTATCATAAAGAGCATCATTATCCAAGAGAGTCAACAAGTTAGAACTAGCCTATCGACTGACTAAGAACACTTACTATAAGAAATGCCTGTCACGTAACCTTAAACTTAAGCACTACACATCAGTCTTACGACCAGCAGCCCTGTATGCCATGAAGTGTCTTTCCTTGAACCGAAAAGGTCTAGTAGAGAAATTGGAAATCAGAGAGGGGAGAATCCTCAGAAAGATCCTAGGCCCGGTAAAGGAAGATAGGGAATTCCGAAGGCGGCATAACTCTTAGCTCTACGAACATATTGATATGCTCTCTGACTGTGCATGGAAAAGAAGGGTAGCTTTCTATGGCCACGTTGCAAGACTGCCTGCAAACCGACTAACCATTTATATATTTACTTAAAAACGACTGATCATTTTCTCTCACATATACCTGAATACTTTCCAGCTATTCTAAATTACAACAGGTTATGGTCCCAGGGCACAGTTCGGGTTGTGTGAGAGATTTGAATGTAAATTGATAAATATATAGAGAGATAAGAATTGAAACATGGATACAGTGAGATCATAATTGGATAATCTTGCGGAAGATAACCAAGGCGAAGTTAACTACGAGTCATGGAGGTTCAAGCTGAATCTAACGTTAAAAACCAAGGATCTATTTCAAGTCGCAACAGGAGTGACAGATTTATGCTATTGTTAAGACATAGTTGAAGAAGGACATCAAAGCTCAAACGCTCATAGGACTAAATGTGAGAGATAATATAGAAAAGAAATTTATAACTGTACGACGGGATGTTCGATGCTTGAGAAATTGGAAATGTTATATGGTAAAAGTCAGATATTATCATTGAAATTCTGCAATGGTTATTTTTTAGTTATGAATACAATGAGAACAAATCTGTCATAGAAAATTGCATGCAAATCCAACAATATTCAGATAATCTGATGGCTGAAGGCGAATAAATTAAAGAAAGTTGGATCATGTCCAGAATCTTAAACATGCCACAGCCAAAGCTACATCATTTTCGAACTTCTTGGGATTGCATGAATAATCAAGAAAAAAACAAAGAAACTTTTTGAATTCTTACGTTTGGAAGAAGACAGGTTAAACGGAAGCGAAGGTGATAGTCTCAAAATGCTCTAATATCAAAACAGATTAGAAAAGACTGTAGAGCACGTAGAGCAAGTCAGAAAGTTGAATGCCACAAGTGTGGAAAGACGGGGCATATAAGAAAGACTGTAAAAGTAAGCATGTGCTAAAAGTATGTGCTAAATATTTAGAGTACTGTAGGAAAAATTATGGTTACAATATATGTAAGAAGAAGGGTCTTTTCGAGAAAAGCTGTTTGTATAACATAGAAACGAATGAAAAGTTTGATGAAAACAACTCAAGTAATGGTACAAGCGATCGATGAGCGTTCGTAACATTCGGATTATCAGCTGCGAATGAAAATTATATAACTGAAAGCAAAATTGCAATAAACTATGGCATCCAGACTGCGCTGCGACGCAGCATATGACTTCTCATGTAGAATGGATGAGTGATTATGTGAAACTCAAGGAACCTGTAATGGTTGTAATTGGTGATGCAACCAGGATTAAAAGAATTGGTGTGGGTAACCTTCAGTTGGAAGCATTTAATGGTAAAAAATGGTGCAAAATTGAACTTTAATGTAGTGCATACAACAACGATGCCATTCAATCTTTTCTGTCACGAAAATACTATATAAAGGTTACACTCAGACTGCAGATTTGGAAAATTCCGTTTTCATGACCGAATATCAAAATGAAATTGTAGCAATGGCAAATAGAGATGGAAACCTATCTACAATGATGTATCGCAAGGATGAGTCAGTCAGTAAAAAAATGAATCAATAAGTTGTCTAGTCAATGTCTCTGTTAGACAGTGGCATTAGCGAATGGCACATCAAAATGTCAAATATATTAAGAATATATTAGTTAAGCATGGTATCAAATATATCGATGACTGGAATGATTATATCTGTTATATATTAGTATATATCAGAAATACTAAAATAGCCTCACAACCTATCGATTTAATACATGTAGACTTGGGTGAAATGGATAACAGATCTTTAGGAGTAGCCCAGTATTTCCTGCTACTAAAGAACGACTTTACGCGTTATCGAACGATTTTATTTACTAAATTACTAAACTCGATACATTCCTTAAGTTGGTTGAAAATCAATTCAATAGAAATATAAAAAATCTAAGATCTGATAATGGCACAGAAATAAGAAATTCGAACACTAAGCAATTACTAGATAATCTGGGAGTTTTTAATAGCAAATCTAATGCATACACGCCAGAACAAAATGGCAGAATCGAACGAGAAATGCGTACTATTGACGAGGCAGCTAGCGCTGCAATACAAGCGAAAGATTTAAATTAAAATTTATGGGCTGAAGCAAATAACTATGCAGTTTTTACAATTAACCTGACAGGTACTATCTCAATAAAAGAAAAACGCCATCTGAACTATGGTTCGACCGTAAGATCGATATAAATTAGGTTTGAGAACATTTTGGTGTGACTGTTATGTTCTGTTACCAGATTATAAGCGGACAAAGCTGGGTAAGAAGTCATTAAAGGGTATCTTCGTTGGCTATGACTTGGACTCGCCGAATTATAGAATCTACGTGAAAGAGAAAAACGATGTTATTAGTTCCGAGAATGTTAATTTTTACGAAAAGAAATCCAAGTTGTACTGAAGTAGTACTGATCAACGGTACCTGTTGATTCAAAATGAAAACCAAAATGAACTTTTAGAGAATGAGTCAGTAAACTCAGAGTACGATTCATTTGAGTCTGAAACGTCGTATGAAAGCAAAAATTCTGAAACGACCGAGAACGCCAAGATTGAAGATCAAACCGAGGGTAAGAAACTGCGAAATCGTAGTAAACTAAAAATACGTAAAAAATTCTCTGACTATGAAGTAGACTAGACAGATAGAATAGTTAACCTTGCGATTATTGGTGAAGTAGAAGAGATACCTGTATCTCAAGCCTTGAAAGATAAGAACTGGCATGAAGCAATGCGCAATGAATACAAATCTTTAGTCGAAATATATACATGGAAATTAGTAGATTCACCGGAAAATGTAAAGCCATTATCTTGTCGATGGCTTCTACGTCAAAAGTCCGACGGTACTTTAAAGGCTAGATTAGTAGCAAGAGGGTTCGAACAAGAAAAGGGCATAGATTTTTTCGAAACTTATAGCCCCGTTGCTCGAAATGCATCTATTCGACTTTTGCTAAGTCTCGCCGCCTCAAACAAAATGAAGCTAATGACCTTCGACGTAAAAACAACTTTTTTATACGGTGAATTACAAGAAAGTATATATATATATATATATATATATATATATACATATATATATATATATATATATATATATATATATATATATACATATATATATATATATATATATATACATCAAGATAAAGACATCTTAAAAACAATTCATAAGATCATTACAGACATTTGGATCACAGAAAAAATGCCAGAAGAATGGAAATGTGCCTTGATCCACCCATTACATAAAAAGGGTGATAAGTCAGATCCAAATAATTACAGAGGTATTTCACTAGTGCCAGTCACTTACAAAATATTCTCGAAAGTGTTATTGAACAGACTAGAACCACAAGCAGATCATCAACTAGGTGAATACCAGGCTGGCTTTAGGAAAGGGAGATCATGCATCGAACAAATTTGGAACCTAAGAACAATATTGAAAGTCAGACAGACAAATAACACTGTAGTTACCTTTGTGGACTTGAAGCGTACGACAGCATTGATAGACAAACGCTCTTTGCAGTACTGGAAGAATATGGCATTGACAAAAAAACCAGAACACTAATACAACTAACGCTCACGGACACCACCTCAAAGATCAAGTTCATGGCTGAAATATCAGAACCCTTTCAGATTCGCACAGGTGTCAGACAAGGAGACAGCCTCTCACCAATTTTGTTCAACATGGTCTTAGACAAAATTATTAAGCAGTGGGAGAAACAAGTGAAAGGCATACAGCTAGGTAGAACACGCGAAACAAAAACAATCATTAAATGCTTGGCATTTGCAGATGACGTTGCCATAACCAGCAATAATACACAGGAGGCAAAGAAAGCACTGGAGCGATTACATGAAATAGCCGCTAAAACTGGTTTACAGATATCGTATGAGAAGACCGAATACATGGAACGACATACCAACAATGTACATACCATACATACGACTTATGGATCTATACAAAGAGTAGAAAAATTTAAATACTTAGGGGAGCATATACAAATAGGAGGATCAAACAAAATGTCTAACATTAAACGAACGGAAAAACTCCAGATAGTATATAAACTTACATGGTCACATTATAATAAGAAAAGCATATCAAGGCAGGCCAAACTCAGACATTACAAAACAGTTGTATTGCCTGAAGCATTGTATGCGTCAGAAACGACCACAATTGGAGCATCTGGCATAATAGAAACAGAAAAAATTGAACGCAAAATTCTTAGAAAAATATTTGGAGCAGTACACAGAGATGGGATATGGATAAAAAGACTTACCAAAGAGCTATATGAACACACAGACAGACTAACAGATATCATTAGAAAACGAAGACTAACTTTCTATGGGCACATACAGAGAATGAACAATAAACGACTTACAAAAAAAATCTTTGATGTAGTAAACAGTTCAAGTAGGAAAACAAATTGGTTTCATGAAATAGAAGATGACTTAAAGCAATTGAGGATCAATCAACAAATGATAGAAGACAGGAAAAAATTCAGAAGCAAAATTGAGAATACCAAATTTTTAGTAAGCGAAAGGAAGATAGGAACATTGTGGACAGAACAAAGGAAACAGGAGCACAGTCAAAGCATGAAGAGATTTTGGGAAGAGAAGAAAAAGAAGGGAAAGAAGTGAAACTTGTGTCATCATGAGTTATTTAAGTTCAGACACTGTCCATATGGGCAAAAATGATGTAATAATATATATATATATATATATATATATACATATATATATATATATATATATATATATATATATATATAAATATATATATATATATATATATATATATATATATATATATATATATATATATACATATATATATATATATATATATATATATATATATATATATATATATATATATATATATATATATATATATATATATATATATACTGTCATATACGCCGCTGTCTTCAACTAACTATATATATATATATATATATATATATATATAGAGAGAGAGAGAGCGAGAGAGAGAGAGAGAGAGAGTGAGATAGTCAAAGGATAAAATTATGGAAGATATAGGGGAGATAAAGGAAGAGAATCGGAGATGAGCCCAGAAATGGAACATTTGAAAAATATGATGCGTGAAATGGAAGAAAAATAGGAAAGAGAAAAGACGGAACTAAATGAAAAAATGAAAAGACTGGAGGAGAAAATGGAAGAGAAGGAAAAAATAATGAGAAAAAAGAATATTGTTGTAACGGGACTGTAAGAAGGGGAATGTGAGAACGAGAAGAATCTGGAAGAATGTATAAAGGCAGAATTAGAGGTAGAAGTGACGGTTAAAGAGATGTATAAAGTAAGTGGAGGGAAAATGTTGGTGGCGGAACTTGGGACCTGGGGTGAAAAGCGGAAAGTTATGGAAAATAAGAGGAAACTAAGAGAAAAAAAGGGAAAAGAGAGTATACAAAGAAGGAAAGAGACATACAGAAAGAATTAAGAGAGCTAGCCAAAGAAGAACGACAAAAGAGTTCGGTGGGTGAAAGTCGGTTATAAAAAGATATGGATGGACGGAAAAGGCTTTAAGTGGGTTGATGAAAAGGTGGAGTTAAACACAACAAATTTTTGAATAAGAGCACAAGAAAAAGACGACAGGACAGAAAACGGAAAACGAACACGGAGAGGAATAAGGAAGAAACGGAGCAATTAAGAATAGTATACTGGAACACAGCGGGGATAAAAAACAAAGACAATGAGTTTTGGGAATATTTGGGAAAATTTGATGTAGTGGGAATGGTAGAAACGTGGGTGGAAGAGAAGGAGTGGGAAACATTGGAAAAAATAATGCCGAAAAAGTTTAAGTGGAAGTGTCAATTTGCAGAGAGGAAAGAACGGTGAAAAGTAGACAGAGAAAATGGAGAATTGTAACAATATACAGCAGAAGTATGAAAGAAACGAAGAGAATGATAGAAGAGCGAGTAAAACAGCAAGACGAGGGAACTCTGGTGATTGGGGGGGACTTTAACGCAAGAATTGGGGAAAAAGGAATACGGCTAGAAGAAGAACAAACAACAATAGAAAGAAGACCAACAAAAGACGCAACAGAAAACGCCGAAGGGAGACTACTGATTAGTCTAGTAGAAGAAAGAGGGTGGGACATACTTAATGGAAACAGCATAGGAGATGTGAAAGGAGAGTACACATGATACATGATGGGCAAACTCGTATTTTTGTTAACTCGAGTTAACCCGGTTAAAAATTTGCGTAACCCGATTTCAAACCGAGTTATACAAACCGAGTTAGCAGAAAAATATGAAGTTTATTATAAATTAGATTCTGGACGCCCCTGGTCTTAATTGGCACTTATAAGCCAACTATTTTATTTTTCGCCCATTAATTTTCATAGAAAAACTGTTTTTTTTTTTGCAGAAAAATACACAATGTGTAATGGATGTTAAATGATACTAAATATTAATATATATATATATATATATATATATATATATATATATATATATATATATATATATATATATATATATATGGTTTACTCTTTTTGGTGCTAAACGGTGTCGTCTTTCATTGCATAAAATGCCAGCTTTCTAAAATAATCTTTCTGAGGGAACTGATGTAGCCGATATTTTTAAAAAAGTAGTAAAGGCATTTTAAACAATGCTGGAAATAAAAACTTTCTTTTTCACTCCAAAATTGAAGTGGATCATTTTTGCGATCTAAATATGGCATTTCAACGTACTTTTTTATTATCATAGCAGTAGAAGAATATGGAGTACACTTTTCGTTCGATTTTGTTATTTTTTAATACACAACAGCCCAAATGTCATCTTATGAACAGGTCAATTTAGATACAGTAGCAGTAGAAGTTGATGGTTGTTCCCGTAAATGTGAGGTATTTGTTGAAACTGATATTATGTCCTGTATTCATTTATTACCCACATTTGTGCATTCTTAGCATTACTTTCTAATAAGAATGCTCTTTTCTTAAATCGAGAGTCCAGAAAGGTAGCTATGGCTGCTGTTCTATTATTTTCATAAATTCCAAGTCGTTTTTCTACTACATTGTCAAGAATTTGTTGTAACAACTTGCCTGACTCTGTCAGTGGAGTTTTGCGGTTTACAGCCTTCCTGAGACCAAATACAAGAGGTATAACAGAAGACAGGGATGGGCATTTTTCTCCAGATAAAATGACAGTTACCTGTCCAAAAGGATGTAAAAGCGCTACCATTTCTTCAGCCAATAACCACTCATGAGACACTAAATTTGATGGTGGTAAATTCAATGTAGGTAAAACAGCAGAAAGCGGTACCTTCAATTTGATTAAGTGCTCCAGCATGTAGAAAGTGCTGTTCCACCTGGTACGAACATCTTGCTTTACTTTTAGTAAATCCATATTCATTTGTTTTTGCATGTCAAGTAAAGCATAGGACGACTTGCTGCTATGCTTGAAGTGGGAAACAATCGAACGGCACATTTTTAATACTTGTAACTTTGACTGTTATCCAGATTCTTTTCAAAATCAGCCCTTTCTTTATCCATACAGTCTTTGACAGCAAGGTTAAGTGTATGAGCAACACATAAATGGTTTCGTTTCTTAAAAATCTCACTAATTGGCTTTTTGATAGGTGCAGCGTTATCAGTGACTATGCAGACTATTTTTGAATCTATTTTCCAATCATCCAATACTAGTTTTATAGCATTTGCTATGTTTTCAGCCGTATGATTTTCTAGTATTTCTGAAGTGGAAATAACAAATGAATGTAATTTTACATTTTGTATAAAATGAGCTGTCACAGTTATAAAACTTTTATTGCTATCTGAGGACCAAATATCAGATGTTATTGCAATGTATTCAATATCCACCAATCTCTTTTTGTAAGCTCTGGACTCTAAGTCATATTTTTCTTCAATCATTTTTGTAAGTTTTTTTCTAGATGGAATTTCGTACTCGGAGTTTAATGTTGTGGTAAATTTGCGAAAACCTTCATTTTCAATGATTTTTTTAATAGCTGGTAATCTTTCACTATCATATGCATTAGGGCATCGTCCCCAGATTTCTGCACAGATTTATTGTATAGATTCAAATTTAAACGGCTTTGTTTTAATTTTTTTGTTGGAGGTTCGACATTATTTGACGAAACCGGAACAGGCATCGCCGATTCATCTAAAATTGATTTTTTAAATTGACTTGTTGATTTAATTGTATTACTTACTATCGAGCGCCATCAAGCCAATGTTTTCACTGGGATGTTTCTTTTTAATATGATTTATCAATGTGGTTGTATTTCCAGAATATTTATATGTCTTAGAACATGTTTTACATTTTACTTTTCCGTCAATGGGTAAACTAAACACTTCCCACACCACTGATCTTTTTCTAGGACCTGGCATTATTCCGGTAAACTTCCACAACAATATGTAGAAAATATTTACTTTACACTACACGTAGTATTGCGTTTACGCCGTTGACCATGATCGTAAAGGTGCCGAACCGATTAGTCAGTCGGTGAAGCAGCGTATCAACTCGAGTTGGTAAATCGAAAATCGAGTTGATATTATCCTAATAGTGATATTATCCTTAACTCATCACTAACACATATATCGGACCAAGAGGGGAGACAGTTATTGACTATGTTATGGTGAATGAAGAAGCATGGGATGAAATAGAACAATTCAAGGTGGGAGAAAGAGTCGAGTCGGATCATATGCCATTGGAAGCGAAGACAAAAGAAAGAGAGAAAGATAGAAGAAGTGAGAAGGATGTTAGAAGAAAAATTGTGAAGAATATCTGGACGGAAGAAAGAATAGAAAATTATAGAACAAGATTTAGGGAAGGTAGATACGAAGAGGAAGGTATAAACGAAAAAGTGAAAGAACTGGGCGATCACGTAAAAAATGCAACAGAAAAAAAAGTGATAGAGACAAGAGTGAAGGTGGGGTCTTGGAAAAATGAGTGGTGGGATAAAGAATGCAGGGAAGGGAAGCAATCAGTAAGAAAGAAATTAAGAAATTGGAAAAGCGGAAAAGCAAGTAATGAAGAGTACAAGAGAGCACGGAAGAGGTACAAATTAGTATGCAAAGAGAAGAAGCAAAAGAAATGGATAGAAGAAGAACTGAAGATGAAAGGCATGAAGACGGAAGAAGAGGTATCGAAATACATAAATGGGGAAAGAAAGAAAAGTAGAAAGAGTGTGTAATAGAATTTCTATGGAGGAATGGAGAAAGTACTTCAATTTTGCTCGTGAAATTTTATGAGGAACTAGTTTAACTGGGATTTACACTATCTTACTTACCAATCCGACGTTACCAGAAATGCCTAAGTGCTGTCATCTGATAGTATAAAGCTACGTGTCTTAAACGTGTCTAATCTTAATTATCAGACCTATTAATAAAGAGATAAATAAAGAAACATATTTAAGATGGTTTCACGAACAAGCTAGTCATATCAAGTATTTCAAATAGAATACACGAACCGGCAGTTCGTAAACCGAGTAATTGCATGATCTGCCGACAGCAGATCATGCAATTACTCGGTTTTACACAATCTAACAGATTTCACTATATCGCTATGACATTTACATTATAGAGAGACATTAGTGAAATCAAAAGCTCAGCGTCAAAAAGAGTATCGATAGAGAAAAAAGGAAACAGAAAAAGAAAATAACGTTTGCGGTCAGAGGACCCCGTCAGGAACGAAGTTCCTCGCGCATTCAACAGCTTCCATAATATGAAATAATAATAAATATTCTAAATCTCCATATTCAAACCCACTACAAAGTATTTCTCTTGCACTCGTTGGATTTTGACATGCATTTATGTAAGGTGAATTAAAAAGTTGCTATTGAAGAAACAATGCAGATATTTGAAGTTGTAAAATTCTTATAAGAGATGAAAATAGGCAATTACCGTCGCCAGCAATGTTTGTGTCATGATGCAACAAGACATTTGGCATTGAACATTCATTATGTTCCTCGTATGGGGCTTGGAATGATTTTGAACTTGGACTAATTACTTGCTGAGCTTTATTATTACCTTTTGATTGAATTTAGTTATTCAGAAAGTGACTAAATATTACTTTTTCAGTTTCTTCGTTATTTTCGATTGAAATAGTAGGTAATGAATCTTCTTTCGATGATTGTAATGATTCAGGGTCAACACATTTCTTCTTTGAATTAAATTTATCTTTGTATATTTGAACGCCTTCAGCATGTTCTAAATCTGTAGTTTGTAAAATTTCTTTTTTCTCTCTCAATACTCTTTTTGACGCTGTGCTTGTGATATCACTATCATCTTTCTATAATGTATATAAATATAGCAAAAAAAATAGCTAACACTTGAATCACATGTACGATAAACCCATGTAAACAGTAAGCAATTGCATCAAATTATAAAATTGTGACCTACTTTTCTAAATCTGTATTTTGTACAATTCCTTTTTTTTTTCTTTTTTCTCTGTCGATACTCTTTTTGGCGCTGAGCTTGTGAATTTACTATTGTCTCTCTAAAATGTAAATGTCATGGTGATATCTGTTAGATTGTGTAAAACAGAGTTATTGCATGATCTTCCAACAGTTCGTGTATTCTATCTGAATTACTTGATACGACTAGCTAGGTCGTGAAACCATCTTAAATATGTTTATTAATTTATCGCTTTATTAATAGGTCTGATAATTAAAACACGTAGCTTTATACTATCAGATGACAGCACTTAGGCATTTCTGGAAACCTCGGATTGGTAAGTAAGATAGTGTAAATCCCAGGTAAACTATTTCCTGATAAAATTTCACGAGCTGAGCTTGCAAGAGATTTCATGAGCTACACGAAATTGATTTCGAGCTTGAATAGATCATGCAATGGCTCAGTTCTAAACAATCTGACTGATTTCACTATATGACTACAACATATATAAATATAGTAAACAGTGGCGACTCGCCCATAAGGGCTGCAGTGCTGCGACCCTCCCGCCAAAATGAAAACATTTTTTTAATTATTATAAATTATTCCATTAGTATACAACTAGTACATGTAGACCGTATTTTTTGAAATGGAATAGTTATTGTGGATGGAAGAGTTGATAAGAATGGAATAGTTGCTAAAGGTGGAACAATTGATGAGGGTGGAATTATGTAACGAATTTTCAGGTGCGCGACACTTGTGGCGCTTTCAGAGCCACATGATGCATGTGGGATGTGAAGTTTTACATGAAATAGTAAGCAGAATTGCAAGATGTGCGATTCTGTGGCGTTTTCAGCAACAGCTTAGGTTGTATGTGTGTGCGAAGAATAATGGGATTTCCAAGATGTACTTTGCTCCTGAAGATGGGATTTGCTCCTGCTGCACAAGATATTTTCTAATAATTCTGTTGTCTTAAAGGATTTTAATGCTGCCAGGTTTGTAATAGTTATTTACATATATAGGGCCGGAGGTATAAGATTACGCCCGCCGCCGAAGTTTGAGGCCCGAAGGAGGAGGGCCTTTATGAGGCGAAGGGCGTAATCTTCCTCCGGCCCGAGGCATGTACAACGTTTTACGCACAACTGCAGAAAACCTACAAAATTGAATTAAAGATGGTTAAAAACGATGAAAAAAATACGAAGGTGATTTAAATTCACGCTCGTCACTTAGGTTATTTGTTGCTAACGAAAAATAACAAAAATTATTGTAAACAAAAATTTTCATAATTTCGGAATGGAACTAAGTGCTGAATTTCCTCCGAAATATTAATGGAAGCTAATGAAGATGTGTTGGGTTTGATCTCACGCAATTCTAAAGACCGATATGAAACGGGGTTTTCATCTTGGGAAGTCTTAAGATGATAGATCTTGATGCGTGCTTTTCAATGATTTTACAGGCCCACGGGCCGGTAAAATTTTGACAGGCGTATTATTTTCGGTCCTGGTAACTGAGATGTAAAGGAATAATTTTGATTCAGTTGTACGTAAAATAATATAATTAAACACTTTTGAAATGAAGTTAATCATATTGTGTTGCCAATTGTCTGAAATCAAAGCTATTATAATTAATCGGATCGCTTTGGAAAGATGAAAATGACTTTTTAGAAAAAAATCTACTCTAACACTAATAATGTTAAACGTATGTTTGGTTAAACACGGAAAATTGAACAAAAAAACATTAAAGAATTTCAACATATTATATTGCTTTTAAGAAAAAAACCTGTATTAAGCTTATGACCGTGAAAATGTCAAAATATTATCTTCTATAGAAAAAAGTATGCTCTATGTAGAACTGAAAGAATTTAGAAAAAATCTCTTACAGTTATCAAGCTATAGATATTTGAATTTATTACTTTCTCTTCCGGTTTGTGTTTGAGAGGGGGCTCCCGCCGCCAGATAAAATATTTTGCAAAACTGACACAGTGATTTCATAGAATGATTCCTTGTGTACAAATGTGTACAATTTTATTGTTCCACGTGCGGTAAAACCTATAGAGGCAATTTTTTAAGTAAACCAAACTTGTCAATCATGAATTTTAATCAAAACCGAACACGGAAATTTATAAATAGTAAAAAATTGCGAAAAGAAGCATTAACCCTCGAGGGATTCTAATGAAATTTTTACTGCATATGGATACCAATGAAAAGTACACTCAGGCGAAAATTCAACGTTCCGCCGCCATCGGGGTACGGCGCGGAAAAATATTTTAGTTTTCGGGGTTTTTGGCAAATATCTTTGCAGAGTCTTGAAGCAGAAAATATGGACTTAACGCACCGTATCTGGTACCCACAAATAAGTATTCTTTGCAAATTTTACATAGTCTTTCGGTTTTGTCACAAATGTGAAAAATGTGAAAAGTGATATTTTTTTTAATGGGTTCCCTGCCCTTCTATGAATTTGGTTTCATAATTTATATGGGTTTAAATGGAGAATTAATTCGGAGGTGAACGAAAAAAAATCTTATGACCTAACATTTAACAGCGGAGCGATAAAATTAATGCGTTTGTTAAAAGTATAAATAAGAGGCATGTGATTTTTCAAAAATGGGCAGAAAAGTAGAGGACATTTTCAAACGCTCGTCATGTTGGGGCTATCAGCCACAAATAATTCATGCAGCACATTTCAATAGGCCTCGATGAGCACCAGTCGATTTTAAAAAGAAAATCCGGCAAAATCTCGAGATGGCTGTTCCTTCAACCGTCAAGTGGAAGAACTGACGGTTTTTCAACCATAACTTACGAAGACGCGATATCTACAGTTACATTCCAATGTAAAATGCCGAATTTCATGAATCTCCAATCAAAAATGGTCTTTAATCAAATATGGCCGAGCTTACGAAATCACTGGTAAAAGTGTGAATTTGCGAGAATGTTTAATTATTTCTAATGTATAATTTTAAAACTTTATCGAATCTACGAAACAAAATTTTCCCGGACACCATTCACTACGGAAAATCTAAGGAAACTTCTGTTGGGCGGAGTCGATTATGCAACCCATGGAAACGTTGTTAGCCACCCCTAATCCTGGTAAATGACTTGCATTTAACAAAAATACCCTGGTAAAACGTAAATCCCTTGGTAGGGAAATAAGAAACGCATATGGTTGAAAATCTAGTGAACAATTGTAGGAGATTTCAAACGTCGGCCACGTCTGGACCGTCAGCCGCAGAAAACTCATGCAACACATTTTAATAGAACTCGATGAGTTCTATTCGAATTTGAATCGAAAATGACTATAAATTTGAGATGCAGTTCCTTCCGCAGTCAAATGGTAAAACTGATAGTTTTTTGCCAATTATTCTGTGGCTATACATCCCAGGAAGACGCAAGTGGTACCGTTGGAATATAAATTCCATTATTAGTTATTTAATTATTCTTAAAAAAAAAACTCTAAACATTGCCATTGCCAAAAAACTATATATTTCCGTTTACGAAATAAATTTTTGAATTCAAATGTGGAGCAACTGTTACTGATGTAAAATTGTCTGAACTTGAAGAATCTGCAAAATTAAAAGTGTAAAATTTTCGTTTTCTTGTAGAAATTTGTGAAAAATTGCGAATTTTGACGTTGCTATGTGTTGCTAATCAAGAGCCAGAGTCGCAGAAATCTGCAAGTTAGAGGTTTCAAGAAATCTCTTTGAATTTGATTTGAATCTGAACCTAACAAAGAGCGAAAAATCAGAATTTTGATTTAAATTCTTTTTTTTTAATTTTATCTTTTCATAAGTATACGAATATTCAAAAATGAATAAACTTCAAAAATGACATTTGCACATAACCTGAGTGAAAATAGTGTCAAACTGATCTGCTGTAAGTGCAAATTGGCGAGTCAAATAGACAACTAGACCACTTGCTACAGCTACTCAATAATATAAACCCATCTATTCAATTTACAATAGAAAAAGAAGTAAATCAACAAATAAATTTTCTTGACTTAACAATAATAACTAACAAAACTACTTTGTCCTTAGAATTTAAAATATTTCGAAAACCGAGTTACTCAGATGCTGTAATTCCTGCACATTCCAACCATCCTGAAAACATAAAAATGGCTGCCTTTCACAGCCATATTCACAGACTATTAAATACCCCACTATCCAAAGCAAATTATAACCTAGAATTAAAAACCATTAAACAAATTGCCGCAAATAATGGTTATGATCCTGGTATCATAGATAAACTTATATTCAAAAAGGAAAAGAAACGGATCTTAAAAAAAAAATTCAAAAAATCAGAAAACGAAGAAATTAAACAATATCGTAGATTAAGCTACATAGGTAACAGCAGTCGAAGAATAAGTTATTATCTAAATCAAAGCAACTTCAGAATTTTATAACAATTACACAACTAAAAACATATTAGTTAACAATAAACTAAATTCTATAGACCAAAATGAACGAAGTGGAATTTACCGAATAAAATGTAACGATTGCAATGCATCATATATAGGTCAAACAGGTTGGACAAAAAAATCAGATTCAAATCTAGCCAAACATTTGAATGAGTCTAATCATACCTGCTATAAAGAAAATCTACAAATTTTACATATCGTAGATAAAGGCCCGAAAATGGATTTCCTAGAATCTTATGAAATTCAAAAAGCGATTATAAAAGGAGCAAACATCCTAAACGACCAGGTAGATTTCATCCATTCCAACGTCTGCAAAATCTTAATTAGGAATTTCCTAAAATAATCTCCCTCACAGATGATAAAAAAGTGTATATAAACTTGTAACATCTTTGTATTGTACATAATCTTCTGAAGAAGGCCTAAAAAGCCGAAATCGATAGAGAGTTAAATAAATACATTTGTGAAACTTATACCTAGAGTTTATTATTTATTATTGTTTTAATAATGTTTCACCTAGTGCCTACAGCTGAATCTTTAAATTTTATAAAAAAACTAATTTTTTGTTCAATTCGCCGAAAAAATTCAAGACGTAAACCGCATTTTTACACAATTTTTCTTAATTTTCAAAAAATTTTTTTACCCCCTTTTAATTCAGGAAAGATGCCTTACTCGATTAGTATATTGTAATTATTTTACAAAAACATATTTATTCGTTCGTAGTATATTTATTATTTAAATTGTGGGCAATAAATACCTCGATAGGCGCTCTGTATGTGTGTATTGTTTAATTTAATGCGGTTATATACTCATCCGCGCTGCAGTTAGTGCAGACCAAATCTCGCCGCGTAGTTAGTGTTGGGTTTTTTTAGGTTTAGTGTTAGGTTTTTGTAATATGTATATCGTGGGCTGCATAACATTGCAGTCCATACTCTGTATTTTAAGCATTTTATGAGTTTGTTTCTAAGAACTCGAGTTTCGGCAACGGCAAAGAACCTTAAGTAGACAATTAATTGGACAATTGAAAAGTGGACAATTTAAAACAAAGTATTAATAAATAAGTATTTCTTAGCTATACACATAGAATGTAAGATTTATTAGTTACTTTTGTAAGTTATTTTTGAATTTAATTTTTGAATTTAATTTTTATTACATTTTTATAGAAATGAAAGAAGCAAAAAATTCAGTTATGCATTTGCAAATCATTAGGATGGTTAACTTCAGATTTAAATATTTGTCCAGTGTCACAAAATTGTTCAAATAATTATGACCGAAAATTTAATTTCAACATTTATATGAAGCATAATTCAATATGTTTCTGTATGTGTCAATAAAATGCGGTTTGTTTCAACTCGTAGTGCTATTTTATTATAATTTTTTCCAGCCCTTCCATAAACATCATCCACGAGCCGCCACTGATAGTAAATATGAATCACTCAAATTACATGTACGATAAACTAGTGTAAACAGTTAGAAATTGCTTCAAATTGTACAGTTCTATTTTTATAAAGTTACTTTTTTTCCGTATTTTGCAGTATTATGTATCCTTTCTTGAATTTCCATTTCTCAAAATCTAATTAAAATAATGAGTAAAATATAAACAATTTAAATCTCTTATGATTTAAAACAAAACAAAAATACGTTTCAATAATTTTTTTTTTCGTTCTTGTTTAGTTTTAAGGTTATAAACAGACCACGCTTGTCTGTCACTCTGCGAAAGAAAGACAGAGCACGCATTATAAAAATATACACTGGGAGAAAGAGAAAAAAAGGAACAGCGCGCGGTATAGAAATATACACTGATAGACAGAGAAAGGCGGTAGTCCGTTACGCGGACAGCGTCTGGGACAGCGTACGTAACGTAACGTTTTCTGCCGAATCGCTCCTACCGAGACCTCCCTAAAGGAACTTCGTTTTAAAAAAGGAATTATACAAAATAGTGATTCAGAAAAGTTGGTTCTTAAAATATTATGATTTGAAGCAATTGCTTTCTGTTGTGATTAAGATTTATCGTACATGTGATTACAGTGTTACTGCAGCTATTTTTTTACTATATTTATATTCATTGTAGAGGCGATAGTAAAATCATAAGCTCAGCGTCAAAAGAGTATCGACAGAAAAAAAAGGAAAAAGAAAACTAAAGAAAAAATGATAATACAAAATACTGATTCAGAAACGTAGGTTCTTAAAATGTTATAATTTGAAGCAATTGCTTACTGTTTAATAGATTTATCGTACATGTGATTCAAGTGTTTGCTATTTTTTAATTCTTCTGAAAGGCACTATGCCGAATCGATTGGTGCCGGTCCGGTCCCGATCCGACTGTTGGGAATCCCTGGAGAGGGATCCCCGCAAATTAGGTGAAAAAGGACCGCGTTTTTCCGATTTTTTTATTAAAATTGACCCAGAGCGGCAATAAGATGCCGCAGGTCCCATATTCTTCCACCGCCTGTTGCGGGTAAAAATCTCGCATCGAACGAACCGCCGCACCAGGTGAACCGACGATCGCGTACTTTTCTGCGTAACGTCAAAAAACCTGAAATCGACGCGGCAAGATGACGCAGTAAAAAAATCGAGCCGCGGACCAAAACTGCTCCTCAAAGGTGCTGGAAACGATCTTGTTTTTTGGCACCTGGAGTATGCCGTGTGGGACTTGCGAGCGGCAAACACGGGTCGAAGACCCCTTCAGTTTTACAACGGAAAATGACAGTTTCCCGTTTCGACGCGCAAGAGGAACGGAGTTTTTGAAGAAGAAGTGAAAAATTTTAAACGCACCTACAGCCGCGCCCTCCGGGGGCGGAGCTTTATAAAGCTAGTCTAAAAAACCTAATTTTTTGTTCAATTCACCGGCAAAAGTCTTTCAAAAAACCATAATTTTTTACCCCTTTTAGTTCAGTGAAGGCGTCCTTCGCTGTAACTATAATTTAATTTTATTCAATATAATAATATTTAATATAATACAATTTAATATAATTCAATTCTCGTATATGTTGTATGTACGTAAACTGAAACTTAATTTAAGTTTGAAACTTAAATAAAAGAAAAATCAATTTTAGGCATTTTAGGGAATTTTTTTTTAGAGAATCCATATAAAGGCAGGTATTTAGCAATTATACGGTAACACATAAATACTGAATATCTAACACAAAATAAATATTAACAATAAACAACTATAATATCTCAAACTTACTTTGGCGACATCAAACAGAATTGATTTCTATGCCTGTCCATCATGAAAAAGAGCACACGAGATCCCAACAAGTTCATAAACATATTTTCCGAAGCAATCAGGTCCATGATCAGCGGAAAAAGTTCGTCTGTTATCGTGACAGTGTAGTCATTATCCTCCTTTTTCAAGGTAGCCGCATATTCTAGCAAATTTCCGAACTCTATTATTTCTTTTTCCGTTGCCTCTATACTGAAAGCCCACTCCAGCATCGTTCGAAGCTACAGAAAATAAACGAATAAAAAAGCAACAATAAATTAGAAAATATTTCTAGAAATTTCAATAGATCTTGTTTTACACTTACTGCTTTGAGCACGTCTTTGTGTGTCATGTGCTGCAATAGGTGTTTTATGCAAACTTCGTATCCACTTTTTAATGTATCCAGGGATTCAGTTATTGTGCAGAATCTATATAGTTCCAGCATTCTTGCAACTAAATTCATATCCATATCTAGCCAATCAATTACATTTAATAGGCTATAAATTACCCTTAAAACGCATCTAGCATCTTCAAGCGTTTCACTTTCTTCAACAATATCTATATAATAATATTTTTTATTGCTTTCTCAATACACTTTTCTTTACAGGCTAGGCATTATAAGTAAATTAACATATATATTCCTTACCTAGTAAATTTCTAATAACATTTTCATTGTCCTTGCATATTTCTAATACTTTCCGCAGCAATATGGAAATTAAGGACTCAAGTTGCCAAATTCTGGATTCATTGAAGAATGTAATGAGGGCTTGGATGACTGTGTTGAAAAGGTTTGGCAGTAACATTAGCAGAAGCTTTTCGTAAATAGAAATTGCTTGTTTATATGATCTCCTTGTGTATTAGAAGTATCAAGTTAAATAAGTTTTAAGGAAAGTATTTGACGGTAATAGTTACCTTCTGTACCAAGCTATGTAAGAGTTTCCCGCAATCATCCTGATATGGAAGTGGTGTACTACACTAATTGAAGACCAAATAAGGCCTATTATTTGGGGTACGGCTAAATCACTATATGTACTTCGACCAGCAACCTTTTTTATAAGTTTGGCACCTACGAATTAAGTATTTCTTCATGTTTCAATTAGTTTTAGCTTGATTACAATGTTTGTACATGCTTTAATTAGAGATTTTCAAATAACTGCATGTTATATTTATTCAATTCATCCAGGCTACAAGGTTTATATATATATATATATATATATATATATATATATATATATATATAAATATAAATATATATATATATATATATATATATATATATATATATATATATATATATATATATATGTATATATGCATTACATATATTTGCATTACACATAAGATTACATCAAGTCGACAACAGGTCCTAAATTCTTCAAATTGACAATATTTCAATTCTTCTGATATGTATGTCCAAACGTATTTAACTTTACAAATCTTCAGGTTTACAACTTTACAAATCTTTAGGTTTACAACTCTTCTGTTTTCATGAATTCACAAAGGTTTACAACTTTTCAAATTTTTCAGTTTTAAGTTTTCAAAATTATATTACTATATAAGCCCTAAAGCAATCAATAATTGAACTCTTGTCTTAAAAACAACGATTTCGTAAATCGACACATATATTTAATACAGTTAGTTAGCAAGTCAGCTTACCTGACTTTATGGCACCTTAAGACATTTTTGTCATGTTTGAAACTGGTTGAATATGAATTTAATTTGTGTAGATAATCTCAGAAATTAAAAAACATAAAAATAAATAAATATTTATTGTGTCTGATTTTCTAGCTTTTCTAGCTCTAACACTTTAATCCGCACGTCTAATAGTTATAATAGCTATTGTGTGAACTCTATGTCCTATCGATAGGTCATCAAATCTTCATCATTGATCTTCATTCAACAACCTCATAGCGTAAATCTAAGTCGTGTTAATTTTCGTCATTAATTTGTGTCTATTTACCGTTAATTTAAGATATGCAGCTCATCGAATTTGTTTTAAAATAATAATCTTAACTATACCTATTCTTTACATTTAATATATAGTACCTCTTGTTCTATTGAGATGAATTTTATAGGAATCGACGCTGTAAGTCAAACAACATTTTAAAATGTCTCCTATGTAATTGTTCAGCAGTTCTGGTGAGAGATTTACGTTTGTTCGGAAACAAATCCAAGACGATTCTACTTGGCCTGTATCTTCTACTAACAAATAGTCGGAAGCTGAAAAAATAAACATGTTTAGTAGTATATCATGTTTTAATAAAAGAAGAATTATAATCGTATACATAATGATGATTGTCTACAATAGCAAATTTATTTAGAACTTCATCAAGAAAACTTACAAAGGCGTTTCAATTCGAAACATATTTTTGGGTCTGACATTGTAAATCGGTTTTGCAATAAATGTCTATTTTGAAAAGTTCTCCTACTACTTACTTGATTTTATATTGTTAATATAACGTTAGAACAATTTTTTGCAATACACTAAAAAATAGGAGTAATTTACATTATACCTAATATAGCGGGCGCGCGTTCAAAAGGGGTTTTGTCAGTAAACGAGAATTTTAGGAATTAAAAAAAAAAAATGATTTCACCTCCAAAATGTAAATGTGGCGACTCGCGATTAGTTTACCGCGAGTTAAGATGTTACGTGCAAATTAATGTTATATTTGCACCAAAAAAGTCTTTATGATAGGAGGAGAAAGAATTAAGTGATTGGGTGAATTGAGTTAAGAATATAAGTAATTCTTATAATAAAAGAGACACGATTGTAAATTTACTCGATTTTATTCTTAAACTTAACTTACACTTAACTTAAAACTGACAAAACTTAACTTCAAACAAAATGCGGCTGTGCGCTACAAAGTATGAAACTTGAATAACTCGAACAACTCCCTTAAAAAAGATAACACAATCTATTTTATGCTAAAATAAATCTAGGAGTTACACCTACAAGGTAGGAAAATCAGGGGTAGAAAAATTCGGCAACGAATAGTGAAACAGGAAAGTGATTAGAAGGCGGGATAATTAGCAAGTCCTGCACTTCGGAGACTATGCAGGGAAGGGGAGAAAGCTGCAAAACTTTCTACCTGGATGGGCAATTTACAAATGGGATTTACAAATATTTCCACAAATTATTTTGTAATTATAGGATTAAAATGCAGACAAAAAACTATCCCATCAGGTAACTTCTGAAATATATAAGCTGATCAGCAAAAAGTCCCAAAAAACATTATTATGGGAAATATCTACACAATACATTTACAATTATAAGTAGATTAAGAACTAGCAAATAACTTAGGTATCCAAGAATATGGCCTAGACATGAGGGTAAGCTACATAAGGCTTGGAAATTTCCAGCCATAAATAAATCGAAAAACAACTAAATATATTTAAAATTTAAATAAAATAAAGGACTTAAATCCATAAAAATAGATTGTTTATGGCTGTATAAAAGACGTAACGGTTTTAAAAATAATTCAGAAAAATTCTATTATTAGCTACACGACGGAACATGCCGCCCCCTTGAACTGATTAGTTCAACCTAGTGGATTGAACTCGTTGTTTTCTTCATGGATTGGAAGTGGTCAAAGTTTCTTAACGCAGCGGTCATATTCGCCCGCTTTGGTCCTCAGCGTGACTACTCTTACAATTCCATCCTTTCCGGGGTGAATGGCCGTGATGCGTCCAAGAGCCCACTGTAGAGGGGGTAAATTTTCTTCAAATGTGAGTACTGAAATGAGTACTAAAGTTCCAACCTTGATATTCGTTGACTCGCGCTGTGATCCACGGAATTTTATGAGCTGTGTGAGATATTCTTTATGCCACCGTATCCAAAAATGTTGATTGAGCTGCTGAGGGTGTTGCCAAGCTGACAGACGATTGATTGGGGTGTCTGTGAAATCGACCTGTGGAAAAGATGTCAACGGACTACCTATGAGGAAATGGGCAGGAGTCAAAGGAAGAACGTCATTAGGATCAGATGACATAGGAGAGATGGGTCTTGAATTTAGTATTGCTTCTATCTCAATCATGTATGTTTCTAATTGTTCAAAGGTTAGTAAGCTATCACCCACGGTCCTAATTAAATGATGCTTGAATGATTTCACTGCTGCTTCCCAGATTCCACCAAAGTGCGGAGCTCGAGGAGGAATCAATCTTTTTTGCGCTACAAAATTTAATTATAGTATTTTGATGAGATTTAGAATTAAATAAATCATAGAGCTCGTTAAGCTAATATTTAGCTCCGACAAAGTTAGTTGCATTATCGGAATGAATTTCTACTGCTATTCCTCGTCTTGAAAAAAGCCGTTTGAGGCTGGCTATAAAGGCTTCAGTGGTTAGATCACTGACAAGCTCCAAATGAACAGCCTTTGTGCACATGCATATGTATACTGCCACGTAAACCTTTACGCGATTGCGATGACGTTTTTCTTTAATATAAAAAGGTCCACAATAGTCAACTCCAACACGCAAGAAGGGTCGCGACGAAGTGACTCGCTGAATGGGAAGAATTCCCATTGGGTGATCGGCAAGGCGCATTTAGAGGCCAGTAAGTTTGACGAACAGAGTATAAAGTTGCCTGCATACCGGCATGTTTTAGTCGCGAATGCTCAGCTTCTATAATTAGTCACATGGTGTTGAGCAGTTACAAAATCGGGTGACGCTGCTCTTCAGCAATAAAAGAATGAACGAGCCTACCTCCAACACGTAAAATACCGTTCTCATTCATAATTGGATTTAATGCAATTAACTTGCTAGATAAAGGAAGTGGCTCCCCACTTTTGATTGATTGAATTTCCTTTTTAAAGCAATTGGACTGGACTAATCGTATAATCAAATCGTGATGTAACGTAAGTTCACGAGTGAGTAGTGGACCGAGTTCACGCTGTGAGCTGAGTTTCTTAGTATTGTGAACAAAGCGCAGAATATATGCCACAACTCTCTGTAGCTTATCGAAGGAGCTGTATTTTTCCATGATATTATGATTTTGAATTTCAATTTTCATGCAAGCAATTTTGCGAATAATGGGTTTTAATTCTGCAACACCCATAGGAGTAAGAACTCCGTTAGGCCATGCTGAGTTTTCCTGAGTCAACCATGAAGGTCCGTTAATCCAAATGGAACTTTCAATAAATTCCAACGAAAGCTGTCCTCGAGATATAAGGTCTGCAGGATTGGCTTGAGATAAAACGTGCCGCCAATGACCCGATTCAGTAATGGTTTGAACTTCCGATACACGATTCGATACGAATGTTTTTAAGCGATAAGCTGGCGTATTTATGCAATGTAACACAATTGTCGAGTCTGACCACAGATATGATTCGTGAATTTCTGTCAAAATAGTGGGCTTTATAGTATGATAAAGACGAGCAAGTAATACTGAGGCGCAAAGCTCTAATCTCGGTAATGACAGAGGTTTGACAGGAGCAACACGTGACTTAGAAGAAATCAGACGTATATATACTTGACCTTGAGAATTAATGGAACGCAAGTACAAAGAGGCACCATAAGCCTTTTCACTAGAGCCGCAAAATCCATGCAATTGTACTTTAATTGGGTCAGGTATGGTAATTCCGCGAGGAAAACCTAAATTTTCTATTGATGGTAGCTGGTCCAGAAAGCTGGACGGAAGGGGACATCGTACCAATTTTCAAAGCAGGAAATAAGGGAGAGGCAGAAAATTACAGAGGCATCACACTGATGGAAACATATAAGATATATGCAAAAGTAGTGGAGATGAAAATACAGGAAGAAATTGAGGAAAAGGAAGTGATTCCGGAATTACCAGGGGGATTCAGAAAAGGGAGGGGAACAACGGACCAGCTGGTTACCTTAAAATACGTAATAGAGCAAGAGCTGGCACAGAAAGGTGGAAAGGTGTATGCTGTATTCATAGATCTTAAAGCGGCATATGACACAGTAAACCAAAACATGCTATGGGAAATGATGAGAGCAAAAGGAATTAGTGGGTGGCTAGTGAAGGCGGTTTCAGATCTATATGGCAAGACAAGCTGCAGAGTTAGAATAAGTGAAAAAAAAATCCGAAAGATTCTGGGTTAGGAAAGGGTTAAAGCAAGGGTGTCCACTTAGCCCTGTCCTATTTAATGTTTTTATAAATGACTTAGAAAAGGTTTTAAAAAATGGGCAGTCAGGAGGAGTGGTAATAGGTAGGATGAAAGTGTGGTCTCTAGCTTACGCGGATGATATAGTTGCTTTAGCAAGAACAAAAGGGGAAATGAAAGAGATGATTGGAAGGATTAAAAGATATTTTGAGAAAAGAATGTTAAGTGTGAATGTAGAGAAGACTAAGTGGATGAGTAAGATCTAAGTGGACAGAAAGTTGGTAAGAAAGAGGAAAGCTTGATGTGGGGGGAAGAGGTTATAGAGCAGGTTAGCAGGTTCAAATACTTGGGATTTATGTTTGGTAGAAATGGGTCCAATAATGAGCACATTAAGATCGTATGTAAGAAAGCATGGGTGGCTGCTAATAGGCTTTGGAATGCTTGGAAAGATAAATTTGAAGATAGTTTCGTGGCAAAAATGATAGTGTGGAAAGCGTGTGTTCGGAGTATTTTGTTGTATGAAGCGGAAATATGAGGTATGAACGAAATGGAACAAGTAGAAAAGGTACAACTTCAGTTTATAAAAAGGGCGTTGAAATAAGACAGGAGTACGCCAGGGTACCTGGTGCTACAAGAAGCGAATGTGTATAAAGTTGCAGTAGAAGCATCAGTGAGAGTGGCAAGATACGACAGGAAAGTGTCTAGGTTAGGGAATGAAAGGGTAGTGAAAGAGGTTTTCAATAGTTTAAGGAAGGAAGGTGTCGGAGGGATTAGACTAACAAAATGGGGAAATGAATGGAAAAAAATGCATGAACGAGTAGGGTTGTCGATAGAGGAGGTAGAAAGGATGAAAAGGGAAGGCATAAAGTGTGAAAAATTGTTGGGTGAAAGGAGTAGGGAGATAGAGCTGCAGATACGACAAAGCAGTATAGACGAAAGCAGGTACAATCGGGAGTACAACAAGGTACAAGTGTACGGCAGACTCCCTTTGTACCTAAGCAGAGGGTCCAGCGGTAGCCAAAATAGGATAGCCAGGTTTCGGTGCGGCAACGAAGAAAAGGGAGGAAGGTACTGGTTGAATGAAAGGGAGAATTTGTGTACCATATGCGGAAAGGGTACTGACAGGTGGGCACATTGGATGGAAGAGTACAAAGGGCTAACATGGGAAGAAGGAAAGAAAAATAAATGTAAAGACTGGGAAGCGTGCATGGACGAGTCAGGTAGCGGGTGGTCCATAATGCGGGAAATTTTAGAGCGGAAGGTCGTGTGTGTGGAAAGAGTTTAGGGAGGGAGAAAAGTTAGTGCGGACGAAGAATTATTGTTTTTTTTTTGTTTCTTTAAAGTGTAGTTTTTTTAAGTTTGAGTATTTGGGGTATTTTTGGGTCGGGTTATTAGTTATGTTCTGTTTGTTGTTCTTTTTTTTCTGTTGTTTCCATGTGTTTTTTTTTTTGTTTTTGTTGTTTTGATATGTTGTATTTTTAGTCTTATAGTAATTGTTGTAAATATGCTAATAAAGGTAATAATAATAAATAGCTGGTCCAAATAAGCAGACCAAGACAAATGAATCTCGACAGGAATAGATTCATCCCACGCTACCCCGGCCTTCCACAGGAGCTGCATGAGAATTTTCGCATGCACGATGATCGGACCAAGGAGACCAAAGGGATCAAACAACTTTGCAATTTGAGATAAGATAGTCCTTTTTGTAGTAGTTTTTGAAACCGAGAGATTGACAACGTAAAAGAAGTAATCTTCTCGAGGGTTCCACCTAATACCTAATGCTTTTATAGGTGAATCAGGAACTAGTGACATATGTGCGCTATTTGGATGCTCTTGATCCTCAATAAGTAGAGACGAAAGATTTGAGGCCCATTTTCTTAAACAAAATCCACCCTTTTTTAATAAAGCTATAAGTTGATCGCGTAGAATACTTGCCTCGGAAATTGTTTGTGCACATGTGAGCACATAATCTACATAAAAGTCTCTACGCAATATTTGAGCTGCAATCGGAAAATTATCTTCCCCATCATTGGCAAGTTGGTATAATGTTTTTATGACTAAATAAGACGCACAAGCTGTGCCATATGTTGCAGTTTCAAGTATATAAATTTGAATAGGTTCAGAAGTATCTCGTCGATAGAGAACCTTTTGATATTGAGTATCTTCAGAGTTAAAGCGAACCTGGCGATACATTTTTTCAGCATCAGCAGTTAACACATAAGCATGAGACTGAAATCGTAAAAGAATACAGAACAGATCGTCCTGTAATTTGGGACCTACCGTAAGGGTATCATTCAATGAAATGCCATTTGAAGTTTTGGCTGAACCATCAAAGACAACGCGAGTTTTTGTTGTTATACTATCTTCCTTCAACACAGCATGATGAGGAAGAAAGAAACCTTTATCAGTGGTATTTTGGTCTTTTGCAAAAGACAAATGACCTAATGCGAAATATTCATCTAAAAATGCAATATAATCACGTCGCACCTCAGGTTTCTGCTGAAATTTGCGCCCTAGCGCATAGAAGCGTTTTAATGCAGCAGAATACGATTCACCTAAACCAGATTTTTTATTATTAAATGGTAAACGTACTTCGTACCTTCCATCAGTATTTCTCGTTGTGTTAAGAGCGTAATGCTCTTCGCAAGCTTTTTCCTCAAGGGATAAAACAGTAGTTGTTGACAGTTCTTCAAGCTCCCAAAAACGGGCTAAATTTACATCAGGGGGATCTAAATCTATAGAATTATGGCAAGATACGAGCGAAGGTTGAGAATGCGTACTGATTTCACCCGCGACAACCCAACCCAGCTGAGTTTTTTGAAGAATTGATTTTTTAATGATATTTGTCCTCCAACAAGCAATTTATAAAATAATTTAACGCCAATCAAAGCGTCAACCTTTGAAAAAGAATTCGGGATCAGCTAATTTAATTTAAGTAAAAAAAAATACCTAAGTTTTTAGGTATGTCGAGACCTGCTTGATCAATAGTGATAGACGGAATCGCCTGACTAATTTGAGGTACGATTAAAAATTCAGCAGATTCCCTGTAATCATTGCATCGAGATTGCAATGTCGCTGGAGCAGATTGCTTTACGCTAGTGGAGGTATTATCAATTCCAGTAACATAAATATTAGCTGGTTTTTTAATTAGATTCAAAAATTTTTTTTTCAGTTATGAAATGTGCCTGAGAACATGCATCTAAAAATACACTAATGGTTTTAGTTTTCCCTTGATGATTTAGCATGTCAACCAAGGCGGTAGCCAGTAGAGCATGTGAGCTTACTTGAGCTTGCAAGCTAGTATTATTAGACACAAAATGCGAAGAAACTTGAGAGTTTGCTGGCTGATTAGAAGCATTATTTGTTTTTTTAATAAATTTTTTTAATAGTAATGTAAAAGAGTATGATGTTTTTGTTTGCACAAGATTGGGAGATACATTTGGACGCTCTATGGCCCTTTTTTAGACAGTTAGTACACCAACCACCCTTTCTCGATGCCTCGTAACGGGCATGAGAATCTAAAGCCGCAAATTGGCTGCATTTGTAAACTAGATGATTAGTTTCATCACAGTATACGCAAGACTGCTCCTGAGTGGAAGCAGTAAAGGTTTCTTGTGAACGAGTATTAGATCTAATATTAATATTAGGTTTTACGGGTGCGGGTTTCGTAATCTGAACTCTATCTCCTTCTACCTGCGCACGCCTTTTTAGAAAATCTATTAAGTTATTTAAGATAGGGTGCTCTATACCACTATTGCAATCTTCTCATCGGTCGCGAGCGGAAGAGTCAAGTTTTTCCCATAATAATACAATTAATATGGAGTCCCACGAATTTATGGGTACCCAGCGCTGGAAGAGCGCGCAAATGTTTTTGAAGGCAATCTAAAAATGCACGAAAAGAATATTCTTTTGATATGGATGGCATATCTACAAGAGCTTTAATGTGACAATCACGTATATATTTCCGATCATCATATCTTTCCTTTAAAAGATCCCAAGCCACGATGTAATTTTCGTCTGAGGATTCAATAGTTAATGAAATGATATCGGCTGCTTCACATTTTAAACATCCTTTTAAGTAGAATAATTTTTTCACAGGAGGAATTTTAATATCTTTGTGAACAAGCGAGTTAAATAAATCATGAAAGTCTAACCAAGTATCATAGGATCCACTGAAAGTTGGCAACTGAATTGTAGGCAAGGATGATAAATGAAAATTATCAAGCGAGTTTTTGGATAACTGAGACAATAAAAGTTGCTGACTGAGAACCTCTAAATTTTGTATACTTCCTTGTTGAGAAGGTACATTATTATCATTAACGGGTTGTTGTCTATGCTGTTGTGGATTAGTCGATTCCGAGTCGCGAGTTGGAGTTTCTAAATGAGTTTGATTGGTCGAATTCCATAAATCTGTAGAATTATTAGTTAATGATTCCGTTGTAATGGCCGGTGGAGAATAATTTTTAGAGTATTGCTCTAGAAGTTTAGTGGCAGTAAGAAAGGCGCTGAAGTAAGCGTCTTCAAACTCTTCGCGATGTGCAAAAAGGGCATCTGATTCGTCGAGCAATCCTTCAAGCTCGTCTTGATATGATACGAATTTATTACAAACCTCCTCTATTTGACGAAATCTCTTTTCAAGAACAGGAATATCTGATTCTGGATTGAATTTATTTAAGAAATTGGAATACGCTGTTAAAGATCGTTTGACACCGGCACGCTTAGTTGTTAATGCTTTTATTTGTTCATTAGCCATATTCTGAGAATAATTAAAGCAAATTAGTAAAAAATTGTACAAAAAGAAAAAATATAACGAGATATAGGCAATGCAAATTGTGAAAATATGATATGATAAAATAATAGGTAGCCAATTGACTTATTTGACCAACTGGAATATAATTACAGAACCAAATAATGATGCTGGATACTGGGCGCTGCACAGGAACAGACGATGCAGTTTTCCAACAAGTAATGGTCGTTGAACAGGAACAGATGATGAAATTTCCACCGGGTACTGGATAATAGTTGATGACCATGTGCACTGAGCGAAGATAAAAAAATTATGTTTCACTTAATTCCTTACACGATGAGTACACACTGACTCAAATGTAATAATAAAAATTAACACTGGAAAGCTAGGTAATTTTAAGCTATCCGGTTAGAAGGACCAATGTGACGACTCGCTATAGGTTTACCGCGATTTAAAATCTTACGTGCAAATTAATGTTATATTTGCACCAAAAAAGTCTTTATGATGTAGGAGAAAGAATAAAGTGATTGGGTGAATTGAGTTAAGAATATAAGTAATTCTTATATTAAAAGAGACACGATTGTAAATTTTACTCGATTTTATTCTTAAACTTAACTTAAACTTACCTTAAAACTGACAAAACTTCAAACAAAATGCGGCTGTGCGCTATAAAGTATGAAACTTGAATAACTCGAATAACTCTCTTAAAAGAGATAACACAATCTATTTTATGCTAAAATAAATCTAGGAGTTACACCTACAAGGTAGGAAAATCAGGGGTAGGAAAATTCGGCAACGAATAGTGAAACAGGAAAGTGATTAGAAGGCGGGATAATTAGCAAGTCCTGCACTTCGGCGACTATGCAGGGAAGGGGAGAAAGGGATTTACAAATATTTCCACAAATTATGTTGTAATTATAGGATTAAAATGCAGACAAAAAACTATCCCATCAGGTAACTTATGAAATATATAAGCTAATCAGCAAAAAGACCCAAAAAACATTATTATGGGAAATATCTACACAATACATTTACAATTATAAGTAGATTAAAAACTAGCAAATAACTTAAGTATCCAAAAATATGGCCTAGACATGAGGAGCTACATAAGGCTTGGAAATTTCCAGCCATAAATAAATCAAAAAACAACTAAATTTAAAATTTAAATAAAATAAAAGGACTTAAATCCATAAAAATAGATTGTTTAAGGCTGTATAAAAGACATATATAATTATAATATATAATTCTATTATTAGCTACACAACGGAACAGTAAACAAATTTTCCTTTAAACTTATTTTTACCTTTATACCTACTTTCCTGATTTTATTTTAATCCACGCTATAAAATGCCTCCTGAATATTTTCAGCCGATTTCTAGTAATTTAGTAATAACGCAAACTGAACTATCTAAATTGACTTAACCATTTTTGTACGCGCGCCCACAATTTATATCATATCTCAGGGATAAAAAATATTAATACCTTAAAATACAAAAGGCTAAAACTATCTTATACAAATTGGAATTTTGATTTTGTAATTTCTTTTAATAAATTGTTAAACTTCTTAAAAAAGGATAAAAACCTCTTCCGCCTAATATGGGCTATTGGGACCAAGTTGACCGCAACTCTGCATTATATAAAATTAACTTTTTTGGACAACTTTATGAAATAATAAAAAATTAAACTTGATTTGCTTTTACGCTGATCCTTAGAGAATCCTTAAAGAATAGAGCTTACGAGATTCACAAAGTCTACAAAATAGAAACTTCCTTAACTGAAATTAACAATTTCAAGTAAAAAAAAAACAAATTTAAATATATAAAGGGAATAAATACCAAAGTTAATAATAACATATAAGCTAACCTAACTATATACTCAATAAACAACCATATTTATATCAAACTGTTTTTCCTGACATCAAACACATCTGCTTTTCATTTAAGTAAGATATATTTTCCTGAAAACTTGATAGCATATTGAATGGGAGACATGTTGATTATTGGACTCGAAGGCCAGTTAACTTGATAGTTATAGACTAGTGGAATTGAAACATTTCGAATGTAAAAACTGTGAATCTGTAAATTGTCAATAGTGCAAATGCCACCAACTTAAGTGTAAATTTCAGGAAGACTATTCTATCTTTCAAAAACAAACTCATCATGATCAAGAATTAAAATAATGTACTCTTGCACATGAAAACTTAACAATATTCCTATACTGACAAAGTAAGGCGAGATGTTAGCATTGCAGTCCTCAAGCGTGTCCTTTGTTCTTAATAGTTATAGATCCAGCTCACCTAAACTTTTAATCTTGTAATTATGCTGATATAACATATTGTAACTTGTAATTATGCTGGATTTTTTTAGAACAATAAATGTATTAAAAACAATATTTAGTAGTTACCAAGTTCGTAACCGCTCCCGGAATTATTGATGTAAGTAGCGATAATATAGCAGTATACGAGGTTAATAATTTATTGGATTCAATACAAGAAATGCCATTTATTTTAGGTATGGTTTTCAATATTGTCCAAAATTTACACGATCCATTAAATATTTGAAGCAAAAACAATTGTTCTTGACTCGGCTTTTAATATAAATACTCAATAAAATTAAAACTGGAATCCAAAATTTTAGAACAAAATTTGACACATTTTTACACGAAGCAAAGTGCTATTACGTAGTTTGAATATTTCAGAACAATTTCCAGAAACACGAATTCGAAAAAGAAAAAAATATTTTCCGAAATAGGAGTACAAATAGGAGTACAAATAGAAGATTAATAAGAAGTATACCAAATATTCTTTCTGATTTTAAATTAATCATCGTTATGAAAACCTTAGCAAAATATGAATTAGAAAAATGTTGAAAAATGTCTCTGTAAATTTTTGTAACAAAGATGTAGATGAAAACCTAATCCTGTAAATTGGTTTTCCACTGGATTTGATTGAGGATGAATTGGATATAAATAAGGCACACAACATATTGCAGTACATATTTAAGAATAATTATAATGAGTTATTTGTGATAGGAATGTTTACCGTAAAAACACGTGGTCGCAGATTTCTTCTAAACGTTGTTTATTTACTAGATTACCAAATAATGTTAGGGCTACAAGGACTGATATACTAGGCTCTCTCTCTAGGCTCTCTAGGCTGATGCCACGGGGAGCAAGAATCGAGCTACGAGGAGCAATTGGGTCGTTCCACGCTTATGTCACCGTACGCAAGCATCAGTTTATAAATGGCAGAAAAATTGAGTCAAACTCTAATTATTCTGATGCGATTGCGATTTGGATAAGTGTCCCCGCCTGAGAAGGATGGCTGTTGTAGCAAATGGAATTTCCTTTTCAGCCAAGGAGGTGGATAGATTTTTGTTATGGGTGGGAGACATCGGATAACCAGCAGTCGGGCGGCAAGTTATCAACACCTCCAAGGCGGCGCGAGAAAACGTCACAAGGGTAGAGCGAGCAGTGTTGGTCGGAACGGGAGCGGCAACCACTTAGGGTTGTGAATTGGTGGGATTGTGGTTGTGGCAGTTCTTTTCGTCTAGGGTCTTGGTAGGATCTAGGGTTTAGGGTTATTTAAACATATCGGGGACGGCGTGTAGAATTACTTCTATGTTGGTGGGAAGGTCATCTTTCATTCGGGACAGAAGCACTGGATAAGGGATGGCAAGTTTTTTTTTAGCTTTCTCTTATATATTTCAACAGGGGGGACTTGAGGATGTCGAGAATTGGAGGTTCTTCTGACATGATGCGGGAGGCGAGTTTTTTCTGGGCTTAGTGACTGGGTGAAGATCGTGCCAAGATAGGTTATTGATGGTTGGGATATTAGGGGTGGTTCGTAACGTTTTATTGAGTATTGCTTTTTGGTAATACGTTTCGAGAGGTTTTTGTGACGGAAATGGATAAGTTGGGATTTTTAGGGATTAATCTGGATGCGCCAGAGATTCATCCAGTTTTCGATTTGTGTAATAAATCTGTTTAAGACAGTTGCCGAGATTGAGGAGTTTCGGTGGCACGACCAGATGACGGTGTCATCTGCGAGTTGTTGGATGTGGCAGTGAGAAATGCTTGGTAACGGAATGTCGTGACATAATATGTTGAATAGCAGGGGGACAGGGAGGAGCCTTGTAGGACGACCGCCACGGGCGTAAAGGGGGGAGACAGGGAATGGTACAGGGAATTTGACGCGGCTCGAGGGAAAACTATTTACGAGACGGACTAGTGAAAGTGGGACCTGTAATGAGTGGAGTTTTGCTATCAAGCCGTCGTCCACACAGTGTCGAAGGCACGGTGGATGTCAAGAAAGAGGGCTTGGGTTTGGATACCCTTAATCCCAAGGTGTCATGCGACCCGTGCCGAAGGGACTGGTTGATGGCCAAGGGCAACCGGCCATCGTTTACGGAGCCCCTCTGATACCTGGCGACCTCAGAGGGTATCCAGCCTTACCACTATCAAGCGGGGCTCTGATGTGGTGGACCTTTAGTTCCCTTGCGACTCGTGGGATTCGAATGGAACAAAAACAAAAACAAAAATTCAATCCGTGTGTGCGGGATATAACCGCCACACAATTGGCGGATCAGATGGAGCATGAGCCCCACGATCCGAGTGAGCGCACCAGTCGAGAGAGACCAACTCCCAGACTGTCGCCAAAAAGCAAGGGCAAGATGGTCAGTAACATCGTTACTACCACCAAGCCAGCAAGCCAAGGGAGACCCGCTCCCAAAACGGCTTCTAAAAGTCAGGGCAAGGTGACCGGTAACAACGTTACTCCCACCAAGCCCGCGACTAAGCAAGAGGAGACCAAAGCCCAAGGCAGGTTTTTGACGAGATGACAAAAAGACGAGATGGGCACATCCCTTGCCACCCCTAGGTAGTCCAGGCGGACTCGATGACCTCAGCGGAGCCGGGGTGAGATGGTATCTGCGCTTCTTAGCAAACGGGCTACAACCCGAGGAAGCTAAGAAGAGAGCAGTACAGAAAAAGGTGGGAACTACACCACAAACACAAGGAGCTGCCAAAAGAGGGGCTGATTCTATCACGCCCCAAGACAAGGCAGCTAACAGACAGAAGGGGAACATCCAAAGTGGGGCAACGGGAGTGGTTAGCTACCCCAGCTGCCCTCTGGGCTTCTGAAGACTTCTGGGCCGAGCACCAACTACGCCACCGCCGTCAAGGTGGTGAGGGTTGGTGTTATGTCCAGAGACTACCCAAGGAATCCCCTGAGTAAGAAGGACATGCCTGCTCTTGAGCAAGCAATTATGAAGGACACAGTCGTTGACTGGTCTCATGAGATACAGTTTGAAGGCATACACTTCAAACCAGGACTAGTCATTGTCGACTGTGCGAACGAACAGACGGCAAAATGGCTGATGACAAGAGCGCCCATCCTAAGACATTGGGAAGGGGGGGCTCTGGTGGCGAAATTGGGTGATGATATCCCCAAGCCACATGTCATCACCATGTTCCTACCTAGGAGCATGGACCTAACCCCGGAGGCCTCCATAAACTACCTCAAGGCCCAAAACAAAGGACTTAACATTTCCGAATGGAAGGTCCTTGGGTGCCGGGTGGAAAGTGGGGGTCAACTCCTAACGGTGGGAATTGACGAAGAGTCCGCTGGAGCTATAGCGAAGGCCAACCATAGCCTCTACTTTAGGTTCGGGCGGATCAAAGTCCATGGGCGGAAGAACGACGCCACACAAAAAGCGGATAAAGAGGTAGCGGCAGCCACAGCGGCCCCTCCCTCGGAAGTTACGACCGCAACAACGGCCACTTCCGAGGTGGAAGGAATAGCGGTGGCGGCAGCTCCCTCTGCTGAACCTTCAATGGCCAAGGCCGTGAACGAAGAAGTCAGCCCGGATTACCGGGAAGACAACCTCGAGCTCACACTCGTAGACATGAGCAGTCCAGCTATGTCTATAGAGGAAGAGGTAGATGTTGTTCTGGTGGAGACAGAGAAGGACTTGCCGCCTCCTGTCACAAACCAAGAATGACCAGCAGGCGTACCAAAGTAGCCCAGGTGAACATCCACCATGCCAGGGCAGCCTCGGCTGTGATGGCTAGGATGTTCACCAAACAACACCTAGGGCTAGCGCTACTGCAAGAACCCTGGACCTACGGAGGTAACATCAGAGGCCTCAGCAGCAGGGAATGTAAGTTGGTATGGGACAGCCGTGAGGCTTCCCCTAGAACTTGCATTATGGTAAGGAAGGACATTAATTACTTATGTCTTTCAGAATTCTTAACGCGGGACTTAGTTCCGATACAGGTCCTCATCAAGACCGAGGGCCTCCACGGCGAAGTAGTGATCGCATCACTACTTAAGTAGAATGGGAAGTATGCTTCCCTGGCGATGGTAATAACATACCACCCATGGAGGTACAAAGGCGGGTCGAGCACTGTATTAAGAGAAGGCTGCCACTCATCTTGGGATGTGACGCGAACGCCCACAACGAGATGTGGGGCAGCACGGACACTAATAAGAGAGGTGAGTACCTTTTAGAATACCTCATTAAAGAGAACTTAATTGTGTATAACGTCGGGAACACACCAACTTTTGTCACTAAGGCCAGAAATGAGGTACTGGATATTACGGTAGGTAGCGCTAACGTAAGTAAACTAATTAAAAAGTGGAGGGTTTCAAGTGAACGCTCAATGTCAGATCATAGGATCATAGAGTTTGAGCTGGAAGGAGCGAGTGAGGAAAGCACCCCCATTCGAAAATCCAGACAAACTGGGTGGCCTATGTTTAGTTCACAACTAAAAGAAAACCTGGAGCAGGTGACAGTGCGGGGTAGTATCAAACACTACACCGTGCTGGAGCAGGCTGTAGGAGAAATAAATGTAGCAATCACCACGGCATTTGAATCCAGCTGCCCGGTAAAAACCGTGAAGGAGCATAAGGACGAAAAATGGTGGAACAAAAATTTGTCTACATTAAGAGCAAAAGTACGTAGGCTTTTCAACAAAGCCAAGCAATACGGAAATTGGCTAGAATTCTCCGAGGTGCTTACCACCTACAATAAAGAGATCAGAAGGGCAAAAAGGGAAAACTTTAGGACCTTCTATGAAAACATAGAATCTACGCCGGTGGCAGCTAGACTGCACAAAGCACTAGCGAAGGATAGAGTGGAAATGACAACCACTCTCAAGAAACCGGATGGGACCTTCACGGAGGATGAAGAGCAAAGAGCTCTCCTCCTACTAGAAACCCATTTTCCGGGATGTAGAAGATACATGGAGACCGAGGGCTTGATGCAACCACGGAAACCAAGTCGGGCCGACTGGAAGAAGGCAGCGTCCATCTGTACGGAAAACCGAATCAGATGGGCTATCGGCACTTTCCAGCCTTTTAAGGCCCCAGGTGTGGACGGATCAGTCCCTGCCTTCCTACAAAAGGGAGAGAGAGAACTAATTTCGTATCTTCTAAATATTTTTAGAAGTAGTTTAGCGCTCGGATATATACCGGAGCTATGGAGAAGGGCTAAGGTGGTATTTATACCGAAGGTGGGAAAGAAAGACACCACTCAACCGAAGTCATTTAGACCCATTAGTCTAACATCTTTTATGTTAAAGACAAAGGAAAAGGTGATTGATAATTACCTTAGGACTATGGTGCTGGTAGGTACACCACTACACAAGAGTCAGCATGCTTACAGAGCAGGGAAATCCACAGAAACCGCCCTGTATCAGCTGACAAATGAAATAGAAGCAGCACTAAAGACAAAGGAAGTATCGATATGTGCCTTGTTGGATATAGAGGGAGCTTTTGACAACACCTCACACGAGGCTGTCAAGGCGGCCCTCGAGAGAAGGAGTATCGACAGCACTATCTCAAAGTGGATGGGAGAAATGCTGAGAACTAGAGTGGCGGAGACACAAGTAGGAAGAGATACCATTAAGATCTCCAGAACTCGAGGGTGCCCACAGGGAGGTGTACTATCACCGCTAATGTGGAGCCTGGTAGTTGATGAACTACTGGTTAGGCTAAACAACCTAGACATCAAATGTCAAGGTTACGCCGATGACATAGTCATAATGGCCAGAAAAAAATTTGAGGGAACGCTCTGTGAAATTGTTCAGAGAGGCCTCAAAGTAACTAGTAGATGGTGTCAAACAGTGGGATTGAGACTCAACCCGAGCAAAACCGCGGTGATACCATTTACTAGAAGGAGAAAACTAAACTGCCTACATCCCATACTCATAGATGGGAAGGCAGTAGAATACCAACAGGAGATAAGGTATTTGGGTATCACACTAGATGGCAAACTCCTATGGAATAGAAATGATGAGGCAGTGGTAGGTAAAGCCAAACGCGCCCTAATGGTGTGCAGAAATCTGGCAGGAAAAACGTAGGGTTGTAACCCCACTATGCTGCGATGGATGTACACCATGATAGTGAGACCTGCAATCACTTATGGGGCGGTTGCGTGGGAAAGTAGAATCAAGCGGGCCTCTATGAGGAAACAGCTTGAGAAGATTCAAAGACTGGCGTGTGTCTGCATCACGGGGGCGATGGGGACGTGTCCGACAGCAGCATTGGAGCTGCTGCTGGAACTGACTCCGCTGCACCTAGTGGTGGAGAGCGCCGCCAGATCGGCGATCGTAAGGTTCAGCAAGGAAGGAATGGGCAGAGGTAAAATAATCGGGAGCAGAGACCGAAACAGCCTCGCTGCCAAGATCCCCTGGCTGGAAGTACCAAAAGACGAAATGGTATGCAAATACCACATCGAGAAAAACTACACAGCAATGTGTAGTAGTAAAGCCGATTGGAGCGACGAATCCTCAGCATACCACATAGAGCAAAATGCCATCAAGTGGTATACAGATGGTTCGAAGACAAAGGAAGGCACTGGTGCAGGAGTGTTTGGACCTCGTACCAGATACTCCGAATCCATGGGAACATCCCCATGTATCTTCCAAGCAGAGGTACACGCAATCGAAAGATGTGCACAGTTTAACCTCGACAGGAATTACCACAAAAAACGAATTGCTATCCTGTCAGATAGCCAAGCAGCCATCAAGGCCATTAGCTCATACACCATCAGATCCAAACTGGTATGGGACTGTGTGGGGAAGCTGAACAAGCTTGGCAGGGATAATAAAGTAACGCTATACTGGGTACCAGGACACACTGGTATAGACGGAAACGAAGAAGCCGATCACCTAGCAAACAAGGGATCCAGTAGCCCCTTTATAGGTCCGGAACCCTTTTGCGGTATGAGCGTGAACACCATCCGCCAAAGTTTAGATGAAGAAATAAGAGGAAAATGGATTAAAACCTGGGTAGAACTTCCAGGGCTAAAGCAATCCAAAGTGATGCTGGGATCTTTTAACCAGAAGAGAACTAAAGCTTGCCTGAAACTAAGCAGGGCTCAAAATACGGGGTTAAAGGTTCTGGATTATGGTTTTCCTGAAAAATGGTTCTGTAAAATGTGGGGAGATTGATTGGTGGACTTTTTCGAGATGGGCCGCGAAAGCCTGGGCTTTATCTGTGGCATTTGTGAGAATAACGCAGAGGGACGCAACGTAGATACGGTACGTGTTGGTACACAAGCGTGTATTTCTAATTGGAGTCTACTGGTAAATCTTTCGATGGCGGATTCTAGCTTGACGGTGGTGTTTGTGGTCGGGGGGTTGGCAAAGGCAATTGTAAGATTCGTTTGAAATGCTTGCCTGTCGGCATTTTTCCAAGCAGACGCGTTATTGTAGATGGAGGCAGAATTGGTGGCGGTACGAATAGCATCTCTGCTATTAGTGGAAGATGGTCGCTTGTGACGGAGGAGCCGATGAAACCCAAAAGGCCGATATATTCGCCTACACTATACAAGTTTTTTTTTCTATTTTATGTAGATACTGGTACATGCGCATCGCATTTTTTTTGGACGGAAGAGCTAGATGCAATAGTTGAAAATGGTGGAAAAGTTGATGAGGGTGAAACGATTGTTGTAGATGGAATAGTTGTAATAGTAACAACAATATATAGTAACAACAATATATATATATATAATAGTAACAAACAAATAATAATAATCTTAAAGTGCCCGTCAAATGATTTTTTTTGAATATGTGGTTCAATCAGATTTGATGAACGCGCGACTCTTGTGCCGCTTTTAGTGACGCCTGGGTTGTGTATGTGTGAAAATATGAGAAATTGCAAATTGGACAATTCCTGATGTACACAAATATTTTTCTAAACATCAAAAACTACAAAATCAGTTTTTTAAATGCGTTTATTCATACAATGTTACTAACCGTCAGGAATCAAAGTTACTATATTTACAAGTGATAAAAGAAGTGATATTAGAAATGAAAAGCTGCCATCATTAAGAAGAGAAAGTTACTGTAAATAACAATGTGACATTTGACAATGTGATGTTTGTACAATCAAAAAAAAAACAGCTGTGGTGTAAAAGTTACTAAAATCTAGCTGTAATAGTATATTAAAGGACGAGTTCAGTCAGCGTGATTTTACAGCACGCGTCCAAGTTTGTAAGACGACGAGCGTAGCTCGACTTTTTCGCTTTTCACAAACGACTTGTCTAATGGACAAGTGATGAAAAACGCCCTACGAACGAGTTTTTTATAGTACTTTTTCTATTTTGCACCCTTTTATGCCATTTTATGCCATTTCTAAATAATAAATTTGCCCATATATGTTCATAAAATTTTATTGTGGTTGCTTACACTGATAATTGACACTTGAAATTAATTTAAAGGTTATAATTAAAATGGGTGAAAAAATATCTTGCACTCCACTAGAAATAACTGCAAATAGAGTGAATAAATTGTTGCCAGATAAATCGCCAGCAAGATATGAAAAGGAATACTACAAATTTAAGTGGGTGTAAAGTGGGAGTGGTGTAATCTAAATAAAGTTATAGTTGTTTCGGAGTAGTTATTTACATTAGAGTGCGGAAACATTGATTTTACAATGCAACAGCTCGTTTGGGGAACGAGCCCGAAGGGCTAATTTGTATAAGATTTTTTGGCGGACAATTATTATTTAAGAAACAAATAGATTTAGATCATTTACAATATTGGTAATTATTTATTGTTTTTTATTTTTTAATGTTGGTACTCACAAACTTTGACATTTTTACTAATTCAAATTTATTAGGTACATCATCATGTCATTTTTCCACATGTCAGACGCACAGTAAAATTTTAAAAATCACTCTTATTTTTTACATTATCGTGACAAATATGGTGTAAAGTAGCGTTTTCTAAATTTGATTTTATAGTTTTATACTTAATTTATTTTGTAAGTATCCCTGAAAGGTTAAAATTTACTGGTCACTTTACCGCATCGTGGCCGTACTTTGCAACATTGTGTGTAAAAATCTAGTTTTGCTGGACGTATACATGATGTCAAAGCTAGCTTTACAATTCAGGAGGCCAAAAAATGTTTTACTTGCTTACTTCCAATTACGATAATTACGACAATTGACGATATGTTCTATGTTGAGGTCCTGTTTATCTATACATAAGAATGTAGATATATCCAAATTTTGTAAATTGCAGGCCTTATTGAAACGGATATCTCAGGGCTATGCACCTAAAAAGTCGAAGATTTTAGAAGAAGATATTCATAAATTTATAAGGGATCTTTTATAAGGGAAACTCCGATCTTTACACTGGACATTGTTTCCGAAGAAGTAGTGAGACACATTTGGCCAACCATGGTGGTGATTTGTTGACAGTAAAAAATCATGGTGGATGGAAGGAAGTCTACTACTATTGCAGAGGGGTATGTTGTTATATCTAAAATGCTTGGGTCTGAGCAAGTAAATATCAACTTACCTGGATGTTCTTCTAGTGCCTCGCATTTGCAATTTGATTGCAACAATAGTAGTAGCACTGTATATAATGTCCCTGGTGTGAGTGTTACTGGTCAAGAATCCAATGTTACTATAAATATTTTTAATATTTGTACCATTGAAAAGAATTTAAAATAAATATGTGTTATATCGTTTATTACCATTAATTAATCAAATTTGTGTATTCAGGATTTCCACACATCTTCTTATTCAAGTGCCATCTCCTCTTAGAAGGTTGGCTATCATGATAATTACTTTTGATGTTGTAGCTCTAAACAACTCAACGGAACTATAGTTGTACCATTTCCTTAGGTTATTTTAACAAGAAATGCATCTGCTACGTTTTACTTTCATCTTTACTAGGGGACTAGAGACTCCTGTATTTTCATCTTGAAATTAGCAATGTTCAAGGGACAAAGGGATATGTAATCAGGTAGTTTCTCGTTGCTTTCCTGATTCCAATACCGTTGACTATTTCTTATAGTTCGTCCGCCTTCGGGGGCGATTTCTCACTCCCAGGACAATAGAGTGCCCTTCTGATATCATTTGATATCGGTTGATTGCTTATAGCGGCGCACATTCGGTCTATTACATAATATTCATATATTATTATATTACTTTTAAGTCCCATAAAGAAAGAAAAAGAAAATTTTACACTAAAATAATTTAACGTTTCGAATGATAATTTTCTTGAAACCAAATTCACTTTGTTTTTAACACAATTTTTAACACTAACACCAATCTTAAGTTAACTTTTTGTTTTTTCACTATAAATTTCTCTCTATATAAACTTTATACCATTCAAAAAATACATAATTTCAACGAGCAAATTTTTGTTGTGATTATACACATCACATAACCTCAAAACTATCTCGCCGAGAATTTGACAACACTGACAGCTCTGAATTTCTGTGCCAACTTTGAACAAATTAACTAACTAAGAAAATTACAGCACTCGGCGAGCCATTACCGCACGCATATGAGTACTGTAATGAGTCCATTACAGACGCAAAATAGAAAAACTCCATAACCAATAAATTAATTAACTGACCCTGATATTGTTTACTTTGACGATCAACATAACCAACATATATTGTTTTATTCAAGTTGGTGTTGTTGTGTCAGATGTGACAAATAACATAACCAAGTTTAAAAAAATCAGCTCTGCGAAACACTTTTTTTTTATCAAAGTTGTATGCCCACACCATCAATCCTTGCCACATCATCCTATTTTGCATCGAGAGTATAAGCTGCACAGAACTGAAAGAATTTTGAATACATCTGTCCAAGTTTCAAAGCTATAGTAATTTGAATGTCTTACATTGTGTGCCGCTTAGAATTTGAGGGGCGGCGGTCGCCGCCAGATAATATATTTTGCAACTTTTACTGAATGTAGGTGGCCACATGAAGTACCCGCTGGCCAAATTTGAACGTTCCAATGTAGGAGGTGGGGGAATTATTTTTGCTTATGAGGATTTTTTGCAAATATCTTGTCAACGCCTCAAAATAGAAAATTATGATATACGGGATCTCCATATGTAGGACATCGGTGTCTACAAAAGCTTGCAAATTTTGTTTAGTCACAAAAGTAACAAATATAAAATGCATTTTTTTAAGAGGTACTCCTTCTCTAAATTTCGTTTTTCAATTAACATGGGTTTATGGAGAACGCGGTAAGAGGTTTCAAATTAATTTATTCAGCAAAAAACTGTTCGCTTTGGAAAGATGAAAATGACAATTTTTAGATGAAAATCTGCTCTAGAAAATAGTGCTAAATGTGGACTGTGAACATGTGTTTGGTGGACTTCGGAGAGTTGGACAAAAAATATATTGGCAAGTTTTTAATAATTATTTCTTTATTAGAAAGAAACCTGTGTCAAGGCTATCTCCAACGAAGATACCAAAACCTCATTGTCAATAGAAAAATGTATAATTTATGTAGATCTGAAAGAAATTTTAATATATCTGTTGCAGTTTTCAATTTTAATTATAGTTATTTGAATTTATTACTTCTTGTTAAAGTCCGAGTTTGTGGGGCGGCGACTGCCGCCAGATAAAATATTTTGCAAAACAAACTAAGGAATATCATAGACTGACTAATTCTCTACAAATGTGTCAAATTTGATTGCTCCACATTGTGTGAAATATACTAATTTTTTTTTTTTTTAATCCAGACATATCAATCACGAACGAAGACGAAAATTTTAAAATATTCAAAAATTGCGAAATAAATTATTAAACCTGTAAGGATTTCTATGAAACTTTTACTGAATGTGAGTATCCACCAGAAGTATCAGCTGACAAAATATGAACGGTCCTCGTCCAATGGGTACGGCGTGGAAAATTATTTTGTCTTCAGAGTTTTTGTAAAAACCTTCGGCTTAGTCACAAAAGTAAAAAATATAAAATGCAAAAAAAAATTAAAAATTCCCATCTCTGAATTTCGATTTTCAAGTTACATGGGTTTAAATGGGTGGTCGGTTTTTAGAAGAAAATCTGCTTTATCCAACAGTGTTCCAATGCATGTTCGGCAGAGTTCAGAAAGTTTGACTGACAAAAAATATTTGGAGAATTTCTACACAAATTTCTTAATTTAAAAAAAATGTGTGTCAAGGCTATCGGCCACGAAGATTCTAAAATGACAATTTCGATAAATGTATGCGCAATCTACAATTGACAGCTTTTTGAATACATCTGTTGCAATTTTCAAAATATAGTTATTTGAATGTGTTTCCTTCTGTGCTGCGTTGATTTTGAGAGGCGGCGGTCCCCGCCGGATAAAATATTTTGTAAAAATAACTGAGGGATATCATAGAATTACTAATTCTCTACAAATGTGCGCAATATTAGTGTTCCACGTGGTGTGAAACTTACTAAAATATGTTTTTAAATGAACCCAGACGTCAATAAAGAATTCCAACATGTTACGGCAGCCGCCGCCAGATAAAATATTTTTCGAAAATGATGTGTTAGATATTGAGGTGTTAGACAGATCGATTTTTTTCTCTAGAATCGTGTACAATTTTAATCGAGAAAAAGCTATCAATTTAATTGAGAAACGTGGTCGAAGATTTATATATTTCACCCGGGATAAATAAAATACTTGTTAATTTGTTTGTTACAAAAAAAACGTTTATTACGAAATTAAATACATTTAAAACTCGGAATAGAAAAACAGTTTAAATAACTACAAATATTTTGGCACATATTTCCACTAATATCACATGTTTCAAAATGATTTTCACTGATTTTAGAGGATCATATGACAACCCTCCGATTTCCAACTATCGACTATTCTTAACTCAACTATTCCCTGCAAAATTTCTTTCGAAAATAACTCAAAACGTCCGTTTTTATTCTCCAAACCCAATTTGACGCATTTCTCCCGCCCCCTCTTGGAAGGGCGTACCAAACTAATTTAGTATATGTAATAATAACCCGATGAAAGGTACGAAGTATGATGTTCCGCCTTTCAACATTATCTAAGTCCACATAATCTATGGTTGGAGAAGTGGTGTGATTTTGTTTTGACCCAACAATTCTATTTTTATTGTGCCTTAAAATTATTTTAATTTTTAGTTTCTTTATTTCTAGGTTCTTAAAATTAGTTATTTACATAATATACTAAGATTATGATAAAGCGACCAATAGATCCTAACATCTGGTCGTGGCGCACTAATGGTTTTGAATGCGTTTTCGGGATGATTTATGACCGATACGTGCTTTCAACTGTTTGTGACCACTAATGGTTTTAAATGCGTTTCTAAACAATGTAATATTTTAACTTACAAATTTTAGATATAAGTATTTATTTTCTGTAGTTGTAAATATTAAATATAGAAACAACCACGTGCACTTGGGGTAGGAATTCTTTTGTTATTAGTGGGGGCAGGCAAATGGGAACTGGGAGTAAGCCTTCCTGCTCTTAACAATATATAATTATCTTCAATTTAAATCCATCTTTCTGGCACCAAGATACCATAGTAATAGAAGTGTTAGAAGTGTGTTGACAATAGAAGTGTTGACGTGTTCGGGGTTAAAAAAAAGAAAAAAAGTTGAAACTCGAAGAGAAAGAACCAAGAAACTTCATACCCACTTCATATTTTACAGTTGAAGAAGCTAATAGGCTGACTAATTCTTCACCTTCATCACCTCAAGATAAACGATATACGAAATACTTCTGAATATCAACTGGAAAAAGATCCTTCATGTGACAAAAATGACCAACACACATCAGATGCTGAACTCTCTACTTCAAGCTACTGTGAGTTAATTATTATACCACAAGCTTGGAAAATGTATCACATAATCCTGGTATGTACTGTGACGAATTTTTAACCGAAGAATTACGCGATATTTGGATTCGAAATAGCCAAAGTTTTTGCAAAATAAAAATTGTGACTTCTCTGCAACTTCTACAAGTTTTCCAGATTCAAGCGGTAAAACAAAAACTAGATACTTGACGAAAAATATTTTCACCCGTAAATTGACGAATGGTGAGTCCTTAGGAAGAAAATGGCTCCTTTTTCACCGTCGAAGAAATCTGTGTACTGTTACTGCTGCCGTGTATTTAATACTACTACTGGACATAATTTCAGTTTTTCGAATGGATATAAAGATTGGAAGCATATAAGTAACTTATTACATGAGTAACAGTTTGCATCACAGGCAATTAATGATAAATTATGTCGAAAGAAGCAAAACTACAGGACAAGTTGACAGTGAGTTGCTGTACCAATATAATACACAGGTCAATTATTGGAAGAATGTACTATTATGTGTATTATTGTAAGAATTGTCGCAGTAGTGACATTTTTAGCTTCTAGAGGTCTTGCTATTCGTGGTGATAATGAGATATTGGGGTCTCAAAATAACGGGAATTATTTGAGATGCTTAGAATTGATTAGTGAATTTGATCCTTTTCTTGCTGATCATATACGAAACTGCGGAAATCGTGGAAAAGGAATTACATCATATTTGTCTGCAAATATTTGTAAGGAGTTTATTAATATAATGGGACAGCAAGTTTTAAAATCAATTGTTAATGAAATAAAATCATTAAAATACTACTCAATAAGCGTGGATTCTACACTAGATCTCTCTCATGTTGTCCAACTGACCTTCCTCGATAGATACGTAAAAGACGGAGAGCCTATTGAGAGATTTTTGCACTTTTTCTCTATGGATTAGCATAAATACATAGCAGATACCATTTTAAACTTTTTTAAAAGCCTTGATATTTATATCAAAAATTGTCGTGGGCAGAGTTATGATAATGCATCAAATATGGCTGGAAAGTATTCTGGTGTTCAGTCAAGAATAAAAGAAAAATAAGGTAAATTTGTAATTTTTGTCCAATGTGCGGCACATTCGCTAAATTTAATAAGTATTTAAGCTGTTGAATGTGTTTCCGAAGCTGTAGCATATTTTCAGTTTATTCAAAAATTATTCATTTTTTCTCGGCTTCGACCAAACGATGGAAAATTATGACAGCATTTGCGCGCAAAAAAAGTACTGAAGTCTCTCCCGAATAGTAGATGGTCTGCACCTGCTAATGCTATTAATGCTTTACAAAATGTTTATTTCAATATTTCTGAAGCTTTGTTCTCAATTGCAAGTGACATCAAGCAACCAGGAGAAACATGAAACGAAGCCGAAAGCCTAGCAAAAAAAAATGGAAATATTGAATACTTTTCTTTTAACGGAGATATGGAATGATCTTTTGGGAATTATGAATAAAACAAGCTTCATTTTACAGAATAGCTCTATTACCATGGACGTTGCAACGAAACTTTACGAATCTCTGCTAAACAAAAAATCCAAATGCTCACTATAAAGATAAGTCTGAAAGAAAAAGAATTTGCAGTGCGAGCGTCAGTTTTTTTGAAGTATCATCAGAATCGTTACAGTTGAATTGCAAAAAATTTAGATACGTTTATTCCTATAATCGACACATTATATTCACATTTAAAAAATTGCTAGGCAGCATACCAAGAAATTGACAATCGTTTTAGTTTTCTTTGTCAATTATTAACAATCGATTCTGAAGAGTTGACAAAAAAATGCAATGAATTTGAAGAATTCTATCACGAAGACATTAATGCATATGAGCTCAAATCAGAATGTTTTCATTTAAGGTTACCAATTGTAGTGAAGAGCGATCATATTCACAGCTATAGAAAATAAAAAATGAATTACGAACAACTATGTTACAAGAACGATTAACTTTTTTGTCAATTATGTGCATACAAAATATCCTTAAAAATAGACCTTGAAGATATAATAGAAGATTTTTCACTACAGAAATCCCGAAAGAAATTATAGTAATCGAAACCATTTCAAACCAGCAGCATATTTATCTAATTAAAAACATATGTATATTTGATTTGTACCAATTAACCATAATAAATATAAGATCATAGCAGAAAAATGTTTTTCTCGGCACGGTGGTGGTGGTTCTTTTCATGTTAGGCCTTCCCAAGACTTAGGGAATCACGGAGTTGATCTGTTAATCCGGGTTTTCACCGGGATTAACTTACGGCTTGGCGGTCCACTTAGTGGTGGTCTCACTCGGTCGGCTCTCGCCGACTGGGTGTGGCTGTGAGTTATTCTGAGGCCGGGTGGCCGCTTATATTGGGGGTAGTTTTGGGGTGTGAAGAAGGGTTTAGCAGGGATGGTCGCATTAGCCAGGGGTGAGTTGGTCCAGAGTGGGGTTGGTATGACGCCAGAATAGCACTAGCGCTTAGATAATGTACTAGCAGGGCCCCACTTTATAAACAGGGTCTATTTCTGCTACAATCTCCCCTTCAGGTCCAATAAATAAACCGTCTCTGGCGTTTGAGGCGCGGCCAATCGTATTCTCGTTCCAATTCCATTGGAGACCACCGTACTGCCTCTATTGACGTGGTGTCCACCCTCTGATGGTGACTCGTTACTTTTCGGACCTCGTCCTTGGGGTTAAAGGTTAAGGGGACCTGTGGTTAGTTTCGGAAGTAACATGTCATGCCGGCCAGATCTAGTATAATACCGGCGTCCTCGATAAAATCTGCGCCCAGCAGTGTTTTCGTGGAGGTGACTTAATAAAAATGTAGTGGTCACTTTCCGTTGTTTCCGTCACGAGGAGACAATAATAAAAATGTAGTGGTCACTTTCCGTTGTAAGAACTCTACTGTGGCGCTCACTATTGGAGTGCAGGTGGTTTTTCCGCTCCCGCTGCTAGTGTGGTGTCGACTAGTTCTTGTGAAATTATGTGTGCCGCTCGTGTTTATTGTTCAAACAGGCCTGCGCGGCGCTGGCAATGCTAGTACTGGCGGCTTTGTCGACGAAGGCCGCACAAGTACCGCACAAAATCCTACGGAGCTAATGCCAGGTTTGCTATTACATTGGGTGCAGTTTCGCCGAAATACCCCTGGAGCGTTGCAGCCCGAGCAATGGATTGCGGATGTACTCTCGTATTGTTCCCCTTTTTGTTTATCCTAGAATCGGTTGCCAGGGTGCGCTGGTTCCTTGTTTCGTTTTTTTCTGGGCACCTTCCGCTGTATGACGCGCGTTTCTGCAGTAATCACACGTGGCTTTTGTTTTCTTGTATTCTAAATTGACATTTCGCGACATCCTCGATGGCGCGGGCTCTTGTTAGCATATCGCGGAAATTTTGAATGTCTTTCTGTTGGAGGCGATTTCTGATCACCGATTTGATCAGGGCAAAAACGATGTCCAATTGCCAGTTTTCTATCAATTCGTCGGACATTCTGGCGAAAAAGTTCCTATTGATCGTGACATACCTATCGATTGGCATGTTTTCGGGCTTGGGAAGTTTCATAATTTCATGGAACAGCTGGTAATTCGGATTTCCTGGAGCGTATGCTTTTCGTATTAGATTCATAGCTTCGTGCCAAGTCGCGGCTTGATGCTTTATACCATTCCAATACTTTAAACCATTGTTTGGCTACTCCGTCCAGTAGAAGCGGAAGTCCAACGAGGGCGTTCTGGTCCGTGATGTTCTCTACTGTTTTGTAGATAGTGGCCGTGTTGATAAATTCTTCAACCTTATCGTCACACCTAGTGCCATCGAATCGGATGCTACAGTGGATGAAGTTTTCACCGTTCTCCGTTGGCGGGCGTCCGTAACTCTGCAGGAGTGCTTGGAACTGCTCTGTCGTGAGTCTTACTGCGGCCATGTTGTTTTGTAATAGTAGGGAAAGATTGTTCCTTCTGGAACCTCCTCCTCCTACGACCTCCTCTGACCTTGGCCTTCCGATTTCGACTTCCAGTTTCCGGTTTCGACTTTCGGCCTCCCTTTTCGAAACTTCCGGATGCGCGGAAACGTTAAAAAAAAAAGATGCGAGGCGGGAAAATTTTAAATTTTATGTCGGTGGGGGCAAATGAGGTGTGTAGTTGGTTGCATATATCAACGAGACTAAATACATGAGACTAGATAGACGGGGCTAGATACATGAGACTAGGTAGACGTGACTAGATACATAAGACTAGATAGACGATACACATGGGATGGGGTGTCCGAATTATGGAATAATAGATAAGAAATATTACTTCTCAAGGAGATGGATAAGGTTGTAAAATATAGAAAACTCCACATAAAATTTATGGTTTTATTAAATTCTAATAATAAGACAATAATTTACATCAATACATTTAAATACTTATATAAACATTCAAAATTTCTTGCACTATATAGAATGTAGTCGCTAACATGATTTATGCATACATAGTTCATTTTAATTAAATTTTTAAATTAATTTTCGAACTATTCCCGACAATGGGGTGTATTTAACGGCAGCTTCCGACAAAATAAGGTAATAGGCTCGACTGTTTGGTTTGAATGCTTGCGTAGCTTCAAATTCAATTTTTTAATCAACAGCAGATGATTTAATACCCTTATTTTGATTAGATACATCAAACACAAAAAGAACATGATCCCTGAATTGAATCATATCTAATATCGGCTCATTTGTGCGATCATAGTAACTGCTTTGGAAAGTGGCATACATGTAATAGAGTTGTGCATAATCATCACTATCCATATTAAGATTGAAGTTTTCATATGGATATGAATCTGAGCATCCCTTCGTCCCTCTTGCAGTGCAATTATGACGTATCGATGCTTCTCCTGAGTTGTAGATGTTTTTACAGACCAGATATCTCTGTCGGTATTTTTTAAAGCAGGTAGTTCATGCAACTCCCACCTACGAAACGGTATTAATATCGGCATATCTTCTTGGAGTGTGTCCAATACATTCAATCGAGCTTCGTCGTTGAGTTGGATATGGGGCATTCGCCAGTAAATTTGATCAATATTGAATCTTATATTTCCATCTCCATTGTAGCAGTTTACGTCAGTTCTAGCTCGTAGTAGAATTAATTCCTGTTTAACATTAATTAACACTTTTGTATAATCCTCAGCAAAACCCAATAAAGCGGTTCCGCTTACATAAATATAACTTTCGCTAGGATACGTGTAAATATCCTGGTGTTGGATCCTAATACGAATCTCATCATTGTTTCTATAATTTTGAGCTATAGGATAATACGTGTGAAATTCACTCTTTGTAATAGTATCCTCATAGTCAACCTTGGAGAATATATCTATTTTATCCATACTGTCTCTTTAACTTATACCCTAGAGATAATAGTTTATTTTTTAATATGGGTGTTAACTCCCTGCGATCTAAATGTCGAGTGGTAGAATTATCCGAAACAACCGCTTTTATACAATTTCCGTGAAAATTAATTCCCATCTCCCTCTCTCTCTCACCCTCTCTCTCACTTAATACTCTTAAGCTCTAATCGGATATGTTTAGGCTGGGGTTACATAGACCTCACACCCTGTTTAGCGTGGGGTTGCATAGCCCTCACACCCTGTTTAGCGTGGGGTAACATAGACCTCACACCCTGTTTAGCGTGGGGTTACATAAACCTTACACCCTGTTTAGCGAGGAGTTACATAGACCTCACACCCTGTTTATCGTGGGGTTACATAGACCTCACACCCTGTTTATCTTAGGGTTACATAGACCTCACACCTTGTTTAGCGTGGGGTTACAAAGACCTCACACCCTGTTTAGCGTGGGGTAACAAAGACCTCACACCCTCTATATATTGTGGGGTTTTTTAGACCTTATACCCTCATCGATGCAAAGAACTATGCACGATGTAAATAGGGGTGGATAGCATTTATAATTTAGTGTTCACGCTGGTGTTTTACTATCAAGATGGGGATTGTATTTGGTGAGAAGCGAGCCCAACCATCTCTTTGACTCCACTTATAATCTCTACTAGTTTATCACCATCACATGAGACGCTTCCTAGACGTCAAAAGAATAAAGTTAAGAGTTTGAATGGTAACTATGATAATAATAGAGAAAAATATGCACATGTTCCTGATTCAATAAACCAATCAACAGTTTGTTCATCCAACGCTAAAAAAGTGAACATTCCCTCGAGAAAACAGATGTTAAAAGACGGTGTGTTGGTTGTTATAAAGAAAACCGAATGATATTTGAAAGACAAAAGGCCTCAAGTAAAACTAGTTGTGTAAAGTCTCGCTGTAATATGTGTGCAAGTCATTATTGTTTAAGCTGCTTTTTCCGAACGCATAACATACACAAAGTATGACCACTATTTGTATTTAAATGTATTGATGTAAATTTAAATGTATTATTATTAGAATGTAATAAAACCATACATTTTATGTGGAGTTTTCTTTATTTTACAACCTTTCATTCTCTTGGAAACTAATATTTATTATTAGATTATCGTTATGATGTGGGTTTAATTTCAATAAATTGATTAGACCGCGCTTCATAATTTATTATTTCTCCACTCGCGTGCAGCTGATAATAGGAAGTTGTTATGACTGCCAAACATCCGGTAGCGCTTAACCGCCTACTGATCAAAATCAAAATCTTAATATGTTTATCTAGTCTCATGCATTTAGTCTCATATATCTAGCCCCGTCTATCTACTCTCATGTATCTAGCCCCGTCTATCTAATCTCATCTATCTAGCCCCGTATATCTAGTCTCATGTATCTAGCCCCGTCTATCTAGTCTCATGTATTTAGTCTCGTTGATATATGCAACCAACTCACCTCAACCAACACACCTCATTTTCATTTTCATGAGGTGTGTTCAACCAACACGCCTCATTTGCCCCCACCGACATACAATTTTGAATTTTCCCGCCTCGCGTCTATTTTTTTTAATTTTCCCGCGCATCCGGAAGTTCCGGAAATGGAGGCCGTATCAAGTCAAGGTCAGAGGGGGCGTAGGAGGAGGAGGTTCCAGAAGGAACCTCGGCTGCGTGTTTATTCGAACTGCACGTTTGGGCGCCAGTTGTATTGTAGTAGGAATGTTTAACGTAAAAACACTTGGTTGTAGTTTGCTTCTAATAAAGTTGTTTATTCACTATATTGCACAATTTAAGTTTAGGGTTACAAGGACTGATATACAATGTCAGGTCTCTCTAGGCTGATGTCACTGGGAAAAAGCATGGAGCTAAGAGTAAAACTCTCTAGTTCGAGGTCACCAATCGCAAGCGTCGAAGCTAGGGGAGGGGAGAATTTGGGTTGTGCTTCTAAGCTGATGTCGCCGCACGCCAGCATCAGTTAGAGTCGAACTCTGATTATACTTGGCATGGGTGGCCACATATATTATAAAGTTTTAGGGTGTGAGGGAGAGTTCGGCGGGGGCTAGTGACATGAGCCAATGGGGTGAGTTGGTCCAGGGTGGGACTGATCGGCGCGAGAGTACAACTAGCGCGTAGAGAGGGTACTAGCGGATAGTAGACATGACAGTAGAAAAATATCGCATTTTATTTATTTATTTATTTATTTATAGCGTATTTTCCCAATATTGGAAAACGTTAAGCACTTTGACTCACTTCTTGACGTTCTTCTTATTTTGCCAGTATTCTTTCATTCTGTTGGAGAATGCCAATTTTCTTTCGTCAGACCATTTAGGTCTGTAAGGTTTAGGTTTTGTTTGCTCTGGTTGTTCTTCCCAGTTGTTCACTTGGTTACGGAAGGAGTCTTTGTCTGATGTGTCGGTTTTGTTAGCGGATAGAATGTCTTTTTGTACTTCTTTCATCCATGGTGTTGTACTTTTGAGTGATGATTTGTAATTTAGTATTCTTTTGGTTAGTCGAGTATTCGGTAGTCTATGTGCCTGATGAATTTCATTCGTCTTTTTCTAATGTCAATTTCGATGTTTGAGTATTTTTCAGTTGTCTTGATTGACTGTAGTCGGTACCCGTCAGGAATAAGTCTTGCTTGCTCCTAGTATTTTCCGAATGATTTTTCTTTCTTTTTTCTTTATTTCTTCAAGTTCGTATTTCTTTTTGAATGTAAGTGTTCCGCTAGCGTAGAGACTTGCCGGTTTGATGACAGTGTTGTAGTGATAAGTCCGATTGCTCTCTTTGTTTTCTGGAGACGGTTTTGTTGTGAGATTTTTTCGGATCCAGTAGGCTCCATAAATACTCCCAGATATTAGAAATATGTGACTCTTTTGATCATTCCGTATTTTGTTTGTATGTTCTAGCCTTTATAACTTAACACTTGAGTTTTCTCGAAGGATATTTGAAGTCCTACATTTTCGACGGATTTTTGGAGTGTTTCTATTTGTTTTTTTTTGCAGTCTCTTGATCTTCTGTTAGTATAACCAAGTCATCGGCGAAGGCAAGGTATGCCAAGTGTAACTGGTTTCCAGACATTTTGTATCTTGAGTTCTTTTTTCCATTCTTCCATGACATTATCCAAGACGATATTGAACAACAGAGGGGAGTTGCCATCTCCTTGTCGCACGCCTGTCTGAATTTCCAAAGGTGCCGAGATTTCCCCCATAAATTTTATTTTGGATTTTGTGTTGATCAGCGTTTATTCAATGAGTTTTCGTGTTTTGTTGTCTGCTCCTCTTTCTTTAAGGATCTGGAAGAGTCTATCGATCGAGTCGTACGCTTTTTTGAAGTCGACACGTGTGCACATCACTGGTTTATTTAGAATTGCTCGCATTTTGACAATTGTTGTTTTTAGGTTGAAGATTTGTTCGGGGCAGGATCGGTTTGGTCTGAATCCTGCTTGAAACTCTGACAACTTTGGTTCGAGCTGTTCTTGTGTTCGTGTCAAGAGACATCCTGAGAAAATTTTGTAGGCGACGGGATAGAGAGAAATCCCTCTGTAGTTGTTCACATCTGATTTATCTCTTTTTTGTGTAGTGGGTGGACAAGTGCTCTTTTCCAGTCATCGGGTATTTCTTGGATGATATGTGTAATTTCTCCAAGTGCATTGCGTCCGAGGTTTTTAAGTTGTTCTGCAGTGATGCTGTCTTTATTTAAGGCTTTATTGTTTTTGAGTCTTTTGATTTGGAAGCGGATTTCGTCTTAAGTTGGTGATAGTGATTCTTCTGATGTGTGGTCTGATTGTTTCTTTGGGAATCTTTTCGTTGGTTCTGGGCAATTCCAAAGTCTGGAGAAGTATTTAGCTAATTCTTTGCAATTTCCTTTATTCCTCAATGCTAGTTTTCCGTCTTATTTTCTGAGCATAAAAGCATACGTTTTGTGGTGTGTATCTTTTGAGTTGTTTGGCGAATGTTTTGTAGAAATCACGCGTATTTTAGTTTCGGAAGTCGTTCTCAATCGAAGTCAGTTGATCATTAATATACTTTCGTTTTATTTGTCTCAGAATTTTGGAAGTCTGCTTACGTACCTCGAAGAAGATCTTCTGATTTTTCTCAGATTTGTTCCTATTATAATTTTGGAAGGCAGTTTTTGTGTTGTCTAGACCGATTTCGCATTCTTGATTCCACTTTTCGTTTGGATTTTGGATTCCGTTTTTTTTCGCATTCTATTTATAATTATCATTACATATTTTAGTATGTGATATTTTTGTAGCGTGTTTTCGTAGTGCGCTGTTATATAGCAGTCGTATTTTTGATGCGTTGTTTAGTAGCGCGTAGTTTTATCAGGACGCGGACGCTTATAATAGATAAGCAGTGCCAAATGGGGTTGTTTTAATCTTTCCAATGATTTTTTCAATTCTAGCAAAAATTCTGAGAAAAACCGAGACTGTTTTAATCTTTCCAATGATTTTTCCAATTCTAGCAAAAATTCTTTTCTGTCTATAATTTTTTAGTATTTCACCAAAGATATTTATTAAACTTGCATATACAATTAAACTTGCTCGAGTGTTCAAAATAACCTTTATTTCTTTGATTATACAAACTACGTCTTTCTACTTTCAGGCTACCTTGCGTATTGCCGTCTCTAGGAATATAGTGTTGCCACTACACACAAAACAGTGGTTCCAATACAATATTCGCTTTATTTTACTTAATAAGCAGTATTTTTATATCATAAATATAGGTTTTTGTTGGTTTTCAGAAAATAATGAATGTATGGTTTTACTTTCTTCAGGTAATTCTGTAATACCAAATTGGGTCGTAGGTAAATGTGATAACTCTTTTAGCCATGTTGGGCCATGCCACCATAACTCTAGGTTTCTCAACTGTTCGGGTAAGACTCCACGCGATATTAAATCAGCTGGGTTGTCCTGTTATTGCACATGGTACCAATTTTTAACATCACCAAGAGATTGAATCTCTGTTATCCTGTTTGCAACATATGTATTGTATTTGGTTGCTTGTGATTTTATCCAACATATGGTTATGGTTGAATCATTCCAGTAATATTCCTGATTTATTTTTAATTTCAACATTGACTTTACTTTCTTTACTAACCTAGAAGCAATGACTGCCGCACTTAATTCTAACCGAGGTAGTGTTACTAATTTCATTGGTGGTACCTTTGATTTGGATGTAAATAAACTTATTTGGCATTCTTGTTGCGAATTGGTTGATTTTAAATAGGCACATGCTCCATATCCTCTATCAGATGCATCCGCGAATGTGTGAATTTCAATGTTTGTATAATGTGGTTTAATAGGATGTCATTGGATTTTTATTTGATTTAAGTATTTTAGTTTGTCCTTGAATTTTACCCATCGTGTGTGGATGTCCATGGGTATTGCTTCATCCCAACCTATATTTAATTTACAAATATCTTGCAGAATGAATTTGGCTATGATTACGCTTGGTGCTAATTACCCTAGCGGGTCAAATAATTTTGCTGTGATTACTAGAATAGATCTTTTAGTAAAGTGATCTTTTGCCTTGTTTATGTTTACCCTGTATGTAAATTCATATGATCTCGGATTCCAGTAAACACCCAATGTTTTGTGAATCTTCTCTGTAATTTAAATGGTTTTAGATTTGTTGCTTGCAATGTTGTCACCTAGTTCTTTTACATTACTAGTCCATTTCCATTTTAGGAAAATACAGTAACAGAAATGCACCAATTTTAACTAATTTTATTTAATTGTTCTAACTTGGTCATATGTTGTAGTGAGTGATATTCATTCATAAATGCAGTATATTGTTGCTTTAAAATTGCATTTTTACTCAAACGTTAGTAGGGATAGATGATACGTTCTGGAACCACCTTCCTACCTGCGACCTTGGAAACATCGCGCGGGAAGCGCGGATTCAAAATGCAGGTGTGTGTAGTTGGTTACCTAGAGAGATGTTACATACCCGACGAGACTAGAAACAGGCTCTACGAGACTAGATAAAAGAGACTAGAAACATGAGACTAGACAGAAGAGGCTAGAAACAATTTCTACGAGACTAGACATACGGGTCTAGAAGCACGAGGCTAGATATATGAGACTAGATAGACGGGGCTAGATATATGATACTGGATACATGAGACTAGAAACATGAGACTAGACAGAAGAGGCTAGAAACACGAGGCTAGATATATGAGACTAGACAGACGGGACTAGGTATATGAGGCTTGATACAAGAGACTAGACGGGGCTAGATATTTACATAGACGTGACGCGACGTGACTAGAAACTAGATACATGAAACTAGAAACAAACCCGGCGGGGCAAAGAACAAGCCCTATGATACTAGAGACTAGAAAAAAGCCCGACGCAACAAGAGGCCAGATACATGAGACTAGATAGATAAGGCTAGAAACACGAGGCTAGATACATGAGATTAGATAGGGCTGAACTAAAATCATGGAGAATTTCTTTAACACTATTCCTATCTGAGTATATGTATAATGATCTACCACTAATCCTTCTATTTGTATGTAAAAGAAATTTAAATTATAGATATTTTTTAAATAGAAGCGTTGCGTAAGAAAATTCGACACAGCATTGATAAGAAACGCTTTGTAATCAGCTTCCTGTTTATAGCTACATATGAGACAAGTACAGCGAGGTTAGACAGAGAAAACTATATACATAATATTAGACAGAAGACAGGTTGAACTAGATTAGCTAAAATATATAATTTTGAAAACTTTCTTTGTCACTAGTCCTACCTGATTATGTATGTAAAAAATAAATCGAATATCCGTAAGAACTCTTATGATGCCGTTTTTTATTTAAAATAAAAAAAACATGTATTAATTACCCAGGGGGTGAGTGATAATAATTAACAACATATTATCGCAATACATTCGGATGTTAGAACGTTTAAAATAATTAGTTTTTGAAAAAGGCATAGCCACGACAAGTCGCGTAAAAAAATCCGACGCAATGATGAGAAGAAACGCTGAAAATCAACTAGGCCGGACTAAACCGAACTAGATTAGCTAAAACCGGTGCACGAATCAGCTGGTGGCTACGCATAGAAACAAGCCAGACAATAATAGATATATGAGACTAGACGGATGGGGTTAGAAGCACGGGGCTAGATATATGACACTAGATAAACGAGGCTAGATACATGAGACTAGACATACGAGGCTAGATGCATGAGACTACACATACGAGGTCAGATACATGAGACTAGACATACGGAGTTAAGTACATGAGACTAGACATGCGAGTCTAAATACATGAGACTAGGCAGACGAGGCTAAATACATGATACTAGATAAAACTGAACTAAAATATTTAATTATGGAGGCTTTCTTTAACACTAATGCCAACACTAATATCAATAATTATATGTAAAATAAATTTAAATTATGGGTATTTATGAAATAGAAACGTTGCGTCAGAAAATCCGCTACAGAAAATGATGATAAGAAAAGCGGCGTAATCAGTTTCCTGTTTTTCGCTATACATTCAGGTGTTTCAACGTTTTAAATAATTATTAGTTCTTAACTAGACCCCAACACGGCAAGTCAATATCAAGATTAAAAAAATGTCCTGCAGTAAATGTATAAAAGTTTTTACAAGAAAAGATGCTCTTTTCCAGCATTCAAAAGTCTGCGGTGTAAATGTAATAGTGGATTATAAATGTGAAGTTTGTAATTCACTATTTACAAGAAGTGATAATTATAAACACCACATGAAAAACTATCATAAAATCGTTGAGAAGAAGGCTACACCCTCTACCTCGAAGCGCCCCTAAATACTGACGACTCACCCTACGACTCGAGGAAGGTTAAATTAGATCAACAGAACCCTTCAACCCATCACTGTGTAATTTGCGATCAACAATTCCCAACCAGAGCCAAATATGCGGACATCTGAAAACACAGAAACACCTCCAGAAAGCAGTTAAGCCGTATCAGCAAGGAATTACTGAAATTTCTAGAAGTTTCAAGAAAAGGATAGCTATCTATCGCATTAACGGTTCAGATATTTTAATAGGCAGTTTTCTAAACAATTCGAGGCGTACTGTTGGTAGCGTGCTTGACAACGTTATCAAATCATATAATTCAGTTATCAAGTTTAATATATAACTCTTTGGTATTTATGTAAATGAAAAAGATACAGCGGGTGAATTAAAATCTTTTAATACAAAATATTGTGAAATCACACCTAGCATGAGTAACTATGTCGAAATCTATGGCAGTATGTGCGCTAAAATTAAAACAAAATGTAGCGACTTTCAGGAGAAAGATTCGGGTTGGTCACTAAGGGAGATTTCTCATTTAGAAATCAATTTAAATAAATATAAACCAATACATGGGTGGTCATTTATTGAGCTGCCGAAAGAGATTAGGAATAGGAAAGCATGTATCAATATTCAGAATAACTATGAGTTTTCCTTTTTATGGAGTATTGTATCTGCATTACACCCCGCGAATGAAAATCCTCATCGCCTGGGATCATATCCCCACTTTTCTTGAACAGACGAAGATTTGACATTAGCATTAACGTTTATGGTTTGGAATTTAATTTAAATCTAAACAGCATGACGTAGTAGGACCAATTTACCATACTAATGATACTAGGGAGAGACATGCAAATTTATTATATGTGGAAGATGGGGTTAAAGGCCATTATGTATATATTAAGGATATTTCATGGCTTGTTAAAAGTCAGATCACATCACGTCATGATAAAAAATATTTATGTGATGGATGATTAACTTTTTTCTCGATCGAATCGGGCTTTAATCATCATAATTCTCGCTAAACCGAATATATAAACTGTTTCAACATTCTCACAAAATTTGATCGCGATTTAATTTGCAAAATTAAAAGTTCTATATAATAAACCGATTTTTGTGGGGTTTTCCGTTTTAGAGCTATCTAAATTATTATTATATTAATTTTATTATGATTTGTTGAAACCCCGGTATGGAGATAAAATTACTGTATGCTATTGTGATACCGATAGTTTTATCATTAATTGAAACTGATGATATTTATGTAGATATTAAAGAGAGCATTGAAAATTTTGATACAAGTAATCTCGGGGTTGCTAACGTTTACAACATGCCATTAAAAAATAAGGCTGTATTAGGTTTAATGAAAGATGAGATAGGGGGTAAGATTATGTATGAATTTATTGGCTTACGACCTAAAATGTACGCGTATTGTACGGAAGGGGATAAAGTGAATTGACTCAAAAAGGCTAAATGAGTTAAGAAGTGTGTAGTGAATAAAGATATTACTGAAGCCGATTACAAGAAGTGCATGTTTAGCGGTGAATTTTTATACCGGCGACAGAATATTTTTAGAAGCTATAAACACACTATCTTTACAATAGAGCAAAATAAAATTGCACTGAACAGTAACGATGATTAAAGATCTATCTGTTCAAATGGTTTCAGTTCTTTAGCTTATGGTCATTCACTTCTTTCTTAAAAATTGTATATTATATATTTAAATTTTAATTATGTTTACTTATTTCCGATTTTAATGCAATAAATTCATACATAATGTTTATATATCTTTAATTGTAATTGTGAATAATGTATATTTTTGTATTTGTAACTATTAATAATGTATATATGTTTATAATTTTTATTCTTGTAATTTTAGATAAAGTATATTTTTCCTATAATTGCTAATAATGATTATACTTCTACTTTTATTATAAAACTACATAAATCCCCGAACCATTAATTCATATTAAGAAACGTTAAGCATTTTCCTGATTCAAATTGTCCGGATGAGTCATTGATCACGTGATACATCTAACGTGTATATAAGCCTGAACTAAAAATTCATCATCAGTTGTGAAAATAGTTTACATTAAGATGGCTAAAATACATGTATAATTATCAATACTAAAAAATTGAGGCAAATGAAAATATTAATAAAGACGCAAAAGAGGCGTTAAAATGTATAGTGGATTATTACAAAGAAGCAGTTTTTCCAAATATAGATATATCTATAGTATTTACAGACGACACAGAATTATTGTTTGAGCCTGAAGACAATCCAATTCATTATATTGGAGAGTGGGAAGAAAATAGATGAATGTATCTGTTATTCCCAACTAAAATTGTTTACTATATATATATATATATATATATATATATATATATATATATATATATATTGTCATATTGTCAGATGTTGCCACGTTTATTCTTGTTTATATGCCCGTTTATATCAAAGAGTATCCGATCCTCTTTGTTTTTATATGAAAAACTGTAACTATGGCAACATATATATTATTTTATACGTCGGTTTGAAGTTGCATTGATATTTCAACCAGACTTCAACGAACAGCTACAATGTCTCGTGTGGATTTTATTGGTGTCCTTCATATTTTTTAAATACTACAGGATCCTGACGAAATGATTAAGAAATTGGTCGAGTGGGGATTGATTCCGGTCGAAAGTTCATATAATTGCCCCAAGTGTAGAAAGGGCCACTTGAAACTGTGTCGGGATAGTTCAAGGTTAGTTTTTTTGTATTTGTTTATTAATGCCACCATAACATAAATTGCATGCACATTGTAGTTGAAAGACTTAATCCTTATAAATATTTTTTTTTTATTTCGAAATATTTGGGTAATAAAAATAGTAATAAAAATTTGGGTAATAAAAAATTACTGACGTTTATGACTGATCACATAACTTATTTGTCTATTCTGAATATTCAAAATACTTTAAGAGATCCCGACTTAACAATTAGAAAATTAATTGAATGTAAATTGATATCAGTCAAACTTAACCTTGTTTAATGTTTGTTTAATCCATTTCGTTGTTCCTTTCTTCTAATTGCATCCTTTCTCACATTAGTTTGCGTCATGTAATCCCCTTTTGCATAGATTCTTCAAGTTCCCCTTAACCCGGAGCCCTTTGAAAGGGAATTGGATGACATTTTACAGATCGCTTTCTATAATATCTTACCCGTCAATCTTATAGAATGCTTTTACATTAAAAATTTAGTTAAACATAAACTTTCTTTTAATTTTCTTCCTGCATTGAAAACACCCACCGTGTTGGCTCCTCTGAAGTTTGTCGTTCAAGCTTCCATATATTTAGCATATCTTTTCTCTTCCCATCAATTATCATCTTACTTTACGACAGGCTCATTATCCCTTGGTTCCTTGGTTAGTACAAAAGATAGCTTGCTTCTATTATCACATGCTGGGAGTTTACTCCCTCTTATTTGATAATTTTGATTCCCTGTATGTTGGCGAAACTGTCAGGGCTATATCACTACGTATAAAAGAACATCTTAACCAGTTCCACAAACATATGAATGCAGGCATTGTAACTTCTCCAAATTCTCTTCCAACTCCCCTTTTAGCAGACCACCATCTAGTTACAGGGCATAGTTCTTCCATCGACAACACCAAACTCCTACATCTTCACCACAAATCCTGTAAGATTAATCACCTATCTTCTTTCTTTTCTTTTTAGCCCTTAATTCGTCCATCTTTGGACATAGGCCTCCCCTAGATTCTTCCAACCTTCTCTGTTTTGCGCTGCCCTTTTCCAGTGTAGCCCTCCCGTTTTTTTGAGGTCGTCAGCCCACCTCATCTGGGGCCGACCTCTTCCTCTTTTCCCTAGTAATGGTCTCCAATTCTGGATGGCGACGTTCCACCTTTGGTCTTGCAGTCTGGCGTTATGTCCTGCGAATCTCTATTTTAGTCTGGCTGCATGTTCTGTGACATCTGCCACTTTAGTTGTTTTCCTAATCCACACGTTTGGTCTTTTGTTCCTAAGCTTGATTCCGAGCATTTTCCTCTCCATGGCTCTTTGTGTCTTTGCTATCCTGTCTACGTTTTCTCTAGCTAGTGTCCAAGTTTGGGATCCATACGTCATGATAGGGAGCATGCACTGGTCAAATACTCTTGTTTTTAGATATTGGGGTATTTTGGAGTTTGATAGTACCCACCCTAGTTTTGCGAAGCCTGCCCATGCTAGTCTAAATCTGCGGCTAATTTCGGCTGTTTGGTTTTCTTTGCTTGATCTTACTGTTTGACCAAGGTATATATAGACTTATATATAGATTTACTCTTCTTTTGTCAGTGGTGTTTGTCATTGTCTGTGTTTTGCCAAGATTCATTTTCAAGCCTACTTTCTCCGAGGCTTCTGGCCAATTGGTTTACCATAGTTTGGAGTTCCTCGAATTCGGTGGTAATAAGTATTACGTCGTCTGCATACCTCAGATTGTTCAAGTTTTTCCCGTTTATGTTTATCCCCATATTTGTCCAGTTCAGCTGTTTAAACACATCTTCCATAGCTAAAGTAAATAGTTTTGGCGAGATAATGTCTCCCTGTCGGACGCCTCTCCTGATCGGTATTGATTTTGTGGTGCCTTCTAGTGTGATTGTCATGGTAGCTTGTCCGTAGATGTTGTGTATGAAGGTTTTATACCTGGTATCCATTCTGCAGTTGTTTAGTGCATTTTCGATAGCCCACAATTCTACTCTATCGAAAGCCTTTTCGTAGTCTATAAAGGCTAAATAGAGATCTAGAGTGTATTCGTTGGCTTTTTCAATTAGTGTTTTTACGGTAAGCAGATGATCTGCTGTGCTGAATCCTTTACAGAATCCCGCTTGTTCTACTGGTTGGTAGGCGTCCATTTTTTGAGTTAGTCTGTTAGTTATGATACGCATAAATAGTGTGTAGATTTGTGACAGTAGTGATATGGGACGGTAGTTTCTAAGGTCTTTTCTATCTCCTTTTTTAAAGAGTATTAATACGTCGCTAATTTTCCATGCATCTGGTACATCTTGCTTATGCAGGCATTCGTTGAAGAGCGCCTTTAGTATCTCTATTGTTTCGTCAGTTCCCTCTGTCAGTAGTTCAGTCAGGACTCCATCAGGACCAGGGGCTTTATTGTTTTTCATTTGCGACAGGGCGTTCCATATTTCATAACTTTCTATGTTTGGTAAGTCTTCCGAGTTGATGTTCATAATCACTTTTCTTATGTTTGCTTTTTTTCGGTATCGGGGTCAATCTGTGTGTTGTATAAGTCAGCATAAAATGTTTCAACTGTTTTTAGTATGGCTTCACTATTTCTTTCTTCTACTGCTTGTTGATTTTTTATTGATAGTATGGGTGGTTCACCTAGTGTTGGTTTTAAACATTTTATTCCGTGATTTAGTTCGATGACTCTTTTTATTTTCTTTTCGTGGTATTTTCTCAGGTCTTCTCTTACTTTTTTACGGATTGTTTTATTTAATTTAGTATATTTTACTGTGTTTCTGTTATTTCGTTCAATTTCTTTACGTCTTTCCGCCATGAGTTGTTTTGTTTCGTCGCTGATTTTTTGTTCTTTTACGGTCGCCTTTTTAGCTACTTTTAGTCCTGCCTGCAACAATAGTTCTGTTAGTTGACTATTGGTTGAATTAAGGTCTATTTTTGATTTATGTGGTTGTTTTTGCTTTCATCTCTTCTAGTCTGTCTCTGTTGTGGTCTATAGCTTGGTATTTTGTGTGTCTGATTTTCCTTTCGATTCTACTATTTAAGCATATTTTGGCTCTTAGCAGCCGATGATCACTGCCCGTTGTAAATTGGTTGAGTGCCGTGATGTCCTTGACGATGTTTTTATTACTACACAAGTACTACACAAGTTATCACCTATAGTCACTTGAAATTTACAAAGCCTGCTTAAATCGTAAGTTAACCGTCTTGAACGAGATCACTAAGTTTTCAACTCCTATCATCACAGCCTTATTAAAATTGTAAGTTTCATTAACATAGTCTGATTTATTTTTCCCTCAGCTTATAATTATATTTTATTTACCTTTTATTTTGTTTTTTTTTTATTGATAGTTTAAACTTTGTAAAGCTTTAGCGGCCTTGGAACTGTTGGTGCAGGATGACAAAAGAGGTGTATTATATATTCCCACTTTTTGGCTTATATTGGATCAAGAGTTCGCGCTCCCGCGTGTATGTTGTCTTGATTAATCTGTCCGCTTCGGGGCGGACAACCTAATCTAACCGAGGTTAAACCAACGGTGATTGCAACTTTGACTTATATTGGATCGAGAGTTCGCGCTCCCGCGCGTATGTTGTCTTGATTTATCTGTCCGCTTCGCGGCGGACAACCTAATCTAACCGGGGTTAAACCAACGGTCATTGCCACTGAAAATAAGCTATCTCTCCAAATGTAATCTATGTTATCCAATAATCAAGGTTTGTTTAACCCATTGCGTTATTCCTTTCGTCTCATTATATCCTAACTCTCATTACTTTGCGTCATTTAATTTGTTTTTTCACAGACTTCAAGTTCCCCCTTAACCCTGAGCTCTTTGAAAGGTAATTGGTTTGAAAGGTAAACATTTTACAGATCTCTTTCTATAATATCTTCCCCGTCAATCTTATAGAAAGCCTTTACATTAAAAATTTAGTCAAACATAAACTATCCTTCAATTTTCTTCCCGCATTGAAAACACCCACCTTGTGGGCTCCTTTGAAGTTTGTCGGTCAACCCTCCATTGATTTAGTACATCTTTTCTCTTCCCATCAATTCTCATCAGCTTTCTTTACGACAGGCTCATTATCCCGTTCGTTGGTTCGTATAAAAGATAGCTTGCCCCCTCTAACACATGCCGGGGGTTTGCTCCCTCTTATGTAATAATTGTGATTCTCTGTATTTTGGCCAAACTGTCAGGGCTATATCACTACGTATAAAATAATATCTTAATCAGTTCCATAAATATAAGAATTTGGGCATTCCAACTCTGTCAACTTCTCTTCCAACTCCGCTTTAGCAGACCACCTTCTCCTTACAGGGCATAGCTCTTCTATCGACAACGCCAAACTCCTACAAGTTCAACATAAATCCTGTAAGCTTAATGACCTAGAGGCTTGAGATCTACAAAGCCTGCTTAAACCATAATATAATCGTCTTGAATGAGATCACTAAGTTTTCAACTCCTATCATTATAGAGTTAGTAAAATTATAAGTTTCATTAACACAGTTTGATTTATCTTGCCCTTTGCTTTTAATTATCTTTAACGTTATAAAGCTTTAGCGGCTTTTGAATTGTTATTGCAGGATGACAAAAAAAAAAGAGTGACAAAAGGTTTTCTCTTTTGTCGTCCTGCATTTTAAGGTTTTTTTTTAGCTTTGTAAATTTTGTGAAAGCCTTAAAGTTTTTAAAAAATTAACAATCATTATTTTGTAGTTATGCTACACTGTTTGCATCTATGTTGTCAACAAAATTCCCTACATTTTTACAGTTTATACGCCGCACGTTGGTTTTTATTGTTAAATGCAAACTCTCGATCCAATATACAACAATGTGGCTCGGACCGTTGGTTTAACTCCGGTTAGATTAGGTTGTCCGCCGCGAAGCGGGCAGATAAATCAAGACAATTTACGCGCGGGAGCGCGAACTCTCGATCCAATATAAGCCAAAGTGTCAATGACCGTTGGTTTAACCCCGATTAGTTTAGGTTGTCCGCCGCGAAGCGGACAGATAAATCAAGACAACATACTTACATGTAAACTTACATACAGCATACAACTCTCGATCCAAAATAAGCCAAAGTGGCAAAAACCGTTGGTTTAACCCCGGTTAGATTTGGTTGTCCAAGAATTACAATTTGAACAAAATTTAAATTTATTTTTGTTTTTTAGACGAAAGAAGACTTGGGCCCACTTTGTTTTTCTTTTCTTATTTTGAGGAAATCGTATGATGAATAGACATAACATTATTTGTAAGTTTTTTCTGTTTTTATAAGACTCTCGATCCAATATAAGCCAAAGTTACAATGACCGTTGGTTTAACCCCAGTTGGATTAGGTTGTCCGCCGCGAAGGTGACTTATAAATCAAGACAACACGCGCGGGAGCGCGAACCCTCGATCCAATATAAGCCAAAGTTGCAATCACCGTTGGTTTAACCCCGGTTAGTTTAGGTAGTCCAAGAAATAGAATTTGAACAAAATTTAAATTTATTTTTGTTTTTTAGACGAAAAAAGACTTGGGCCAACTTTATTTTTATTTTTTTATTTTGAGGAAATCATATGATGAATAGACAGGACATTATTTGTAAGTTTTTTCTGTTTTTATAAGACGCTCGGGAGCGCGAACTCTCGATCCAATATAAGCCAAAGTAGCAATGCCCGTTGGTTTAACCCCGGCTAGATTAGGTTGTGCGCCGCGAAGTGGACATATAAATGAAAACATACGCGCGGGAGCGCGTACTCTCAACCTAATCCTAACAACAACCTAATCTAACCGGGGTTAAATCTCGATCCAATAAAAGCCAAAGTTGCAATCACCGTTGGTTTAACCCCGGTTAGATTAGGTTCTCCGCCGCGAAGCGGAGAGATAAATCAAGACAACATACTTTACTACACCATACATCATACAACTCTCGATCCAATATAAGACAAAGTTGCAATGACCGTTGGTTTATAAATAACATAAATAGCAAGACAACCTAATCCAACCGGGGTTAACTCTCGATCCATAAGAGGACAAAGTAGCACGGATCGTTGGTTTAACTCCTGTTAGATTAGGTTGAACACCGCGAAGCGGAAAGATAAATTAAGAAAACATACTTACATATAAACATAACTTATATACAACATAAAACTCTCGATCCAAAATAAGCCAAAGTGGCAGTAACCGTTGGTTTAACCCCGGTTAGATTAGGTTTCAACTTACAACTTTGTACAAAATTTGAATTTATTTCTGTTTTTTAGACGAAAGAAGACTTGGGCCAACTTTGTTTTTCTTTTCTTATTTTGAGGAAATCGTATGATGAATAGACAGGGCATTTATTTGTAAGTTTTTTTTAGTTTTTATTTTTTAAATTTCAATTTATTTTTATTTTTAAGATTTCGTTTTTTATTTTTTGAAGAAATTCTGATAATGATTATACTGGACATTACCTATAAGTAATTCTTTTTTGTTATAACGTCCATCTTGTTTTAATGATTAGGGTAATTTAACTCAGGTGTTAATAAAAATATTTGAAAAAGAGACTAGAACTTGAGTAAAGATAAAACTAATAACAATTACGAGCATACAAACAAATTAAAAACATTGACAGATATTGAAACCAACACCCACACATTTTTTAGTTTACCATGCATAGGATCACTTACAAAAAACATTGATAGAATACTTAGTCATTACAATTGCAAATTTACATATTATAATACAAAAACAATTGGACAGTATTACACAAAACTTAAGGATCCACTACCTAAGACAATAAACTCAAACTTGATTTACAAGATCGATTGCTCGAATTGCAATAAATCTTACATAGGCCAGACAAAACAACATTTAAAAGACAGAACACGCCAACATAAGTCAGATTGTCAGATTGATCAAACTATGTTCATTTAAATCCCGATATAACCGCTTTAACAACTCATATTTTCCAATCTGGTCATCATTTTGATTTTGATAACATCTCAATATTAGACATTGAAAAACATTTCTACAAACGCAACATTAGCGAAATGATTTTCATTAAAAAACACAATACAGGAAATTATAGAGAAGATGTCAGTGGCATAAGTAAGATTTATTGCAATTTAATTAAAAAAGTTTAAACTGTTTTCTAGTTTATATTTGACTAAATTAATTTTAATTCATTATTTAATCAAACAATTTCCCACCATAAAATAAATTCAAATTTTAATTTACTATTCACATAATTTATACGCACTCCGACAAATAATTTTAGTTTTTTAGTCTTGTTTTTTAAGTTAATTTTTGGACTTGTACGATAAAACGCCAAATTAATCACAATTTATTTCATTTCATGCTTTTTTGATATGTGATGATTTCTATTTTAACTTCAATTTATTTTATTTTTGTTTGTTTTCATTTACTATTATAGTAATGGCTGGGAAACCAATTACTAACAAAAATTAATATAAATTTCAAATTTTTAAAAAAATGTCAAAATCAATAATCTTTAAAAAAAATATTAGGTGAGAACAAATAGTTTTTAATTTATCCTATTACAAAATCTTTTATCTAATCATAAAAAAATATTATTGTAAATTGTTGTAATTTTTATATACGTATTTAAGAATTTTTATAATTATGTTATTTTGTAATTTTGTTTTTCTTTTGCAGCCTTGAGAAAGACCGAATACAGGTCGAAACGTTGGCTTCATTTTAATAAAAATACTTGAAAAAAAATTGTCCAAACACCTGAAATAAATTACCCTAATCATTACCTATAAGGTTTCATATGTTTTTTTTTTTAATTTCAAAATTTAATTTGTATTTTCCATATATAGGATCTGGCGATTTTTTTTTAATTTAATTTTATGAAAATCTTAGTTTATTTATATTTTTCTCTGGATATATTTTCAAAAGTTTTCCATTTTTTTTTTTTTATTTCGAAACAAATCTGTTGATAATTAGAAAAAATAATAAACGTGGTAACATCTAGTTATTTGCGTTCGCGTCGACTATTTGTCACGTTGACAATGTTTACAACTATTTCAAGAAAAACAGGAATATTTTTTGAACCAGATAACTTAGAAGCTTTATTTTTGCTTTCCGACCTTTGCGACCTTTTCGTTAACCTGTGCCAAGGACGATTAATAACAGTTACACCAGGTAAAAAGTCCATAACACTAAATTTCAATAAACCCCTAAACTCCAATTATTCCCATTATTTAATAAAAAATAAGACAGCTTATCGAGTAAATTATTATATGCCAGAAGATACAAGTGAACCGATTCCTTGCAGTGCTGATAAAAGTCCATATTCCTGAAAAGATATTTTAAAAGGGTATATGGTGAATGATTTGATGAGGGAGAGAGAATATAATAAATCTTAAAGGTATCAACTGATGTTTTTAAATTATCAAATTATGTACATTTTATTAATATACTTTTCTTTTATTGTAATTGTTAACATATTTTTTACTATTAATAAATGTCTATTTAGCATATATTTTTTAATTTAATTTTGTTACCCACCTTCTATGTTTTCAGCGTGAAAGGGATATATTATTGGATAAGGTTGAAAAATAATGAGAACTCTACATACATTCAATTTATGGTGAGTTTATTGTAATAATACATTTACTTCAATTCATTCAAATACTTATACAAACATTCAACATTTCTTGCACCACACATAGAGTTAATATGATTTAACCATGTCTGTTTCGTTTTAATTAAATTGGGGCAATCGTAAAATTCATCCTCATCATCTTCTAAATTAATAACAATAACAATATATTCATTACAATGTAAGTAAGAGTTAAAAATTGAATCTAATAACAACTTCTTCAAATGTCCTTTTACAAAAATAATATTAAAACTCTGATTGTTGAATGTGAAACATTAAAATATTTTGAATCAGTTTTAGTGATAGATTTCCAACGCTATATTTAAGTCTGTGGTGATGATCCTCCAACCATCGCGCTTAATTCTTATCTGCGGTGTTTAGAGATCGGAATCGTGTTGGCGGCTTGATAAAGTAGGTGTCTACATCATCCCCATCGAATGCTTTGATTGATAATTCCTTTGGTATAAATTTTCCATTTACTTTGAATGCTTGAACATCAATAATAAATCGCCGATTCATATTGATGCCAGTAACTTTTCCAATTGATTCTTGTATAAAAGCGTGCAGGATCTGCAGCACACCCCAACCATTCGTCACCGTTTCTAGACTTACACTGGAGTTGAATGATTTCAACAATATCCTTTTAATGAGTTTAAATTAATTTTCGAACTATTCCCGACAATGGGGTGTACTCAACGACTGCATCACACAAAATAAGGCAATAGGCTTGAGTATTTGACTTAAATGGTTGCGTAGCTTCCAATTCAATTTTTAAATCAACCGTCGATGATTTAATGCTTTCATTTTGTTTAGATACATCAAACACAAAAAGAACATGTTCCTTGAATTGGAACATGTCTAAAATCGGTTCATTTGTACCACCACCATAGTAACTGTTTTGGAAAGTGACATACATATAATAGAGTTGTGCATAATCACCATTATTTATATCAAGATTTAAGTTATCATATGGATATGAATCTGAGTTTAGATAATTTTTCATATTTCGCAGTGATGCATTATCTAATTTGGATGCGGTTCTTATATGAGTATCGTGGTTCTCCAGAGTCGTAGGTGTTTTTACAGCCAGATATCTCTGTCAGTACTTTTTAAAGAGGGTAAATCTGAGTCTAGATAAATTTTCATATTTCGCAGTGATGCATTATCAAATTTGGATGCGGTTCTTATATGAGTATCGTGGTTTCTCCAGAGTCGTAGATGTTTTTACAGCCCGGTATCTCTGTCAGTACTTTTTAAAGAGGGTTCCCAGCTACGAAACGGCATTAATATAGGTTTATCTTCCTTGAGTCTATCCAAGACACTCAATCGAACTTCATCGTTGAGTTGGAGATGAGGAATTCGCCAGTAAATATTATCAATATCGAACGTTATATTTGCATCCCCTTTGTAACAGTTCACGTCAGTTCTAGCTCGTAGTAGTATTAATTCCTGCTTCAGATTAATTAATATTTTGGTATAATCCTCAGCAAAACCCAATAAATATTTCAATTAAATAAGAGCATAGAACTTTTTGTTGTCATCAAAGTATGTAACAGTTGTAGCATTGTCTGCCCAACCGCAAAGATCAAGTATATGCTGATCTCGCTTGGTGTTGGAGAGAAGCCCCTTTATCGTGCTTCTGATTCCTACATCGCGATTCTTATCCACTTCAACTCCATTCAATTCATAACGAATTTCATCAAACAAAAACGCATATGCATTTTTCACGAGCTTAAAGTTGTGTACAGTTTCAGGTGGTATGAGTGTTGGAAATTTAACGGTTCCGCTCACATAAATATAACTTTCACTCGGACAAGTGTAAATGGCTTGGTGTTGTATCATTATACGACATTGTTTCTATAATTTTGAGCCAGATGATGATATGTGTGGAATTCACTCTTTGCAATAGTCTCATTGTAGCGAATTTTGGAAAATATATTTATTTTGTCCATATTGTTACTGTCGCATTAACTTATACCCTAGAGATAATAGTTTATTTTTTAGAGCGGGTGTTAACACTTTACGAGCTAAATGTTGACTGATTGAATTGTGTCTTGTAACGTCTACTTTTATATGGTTACTATGGAAATTAATCCAAATCTCTCTCACTTAATACTCTGCAACTCTAAATGAGCTTCTCTTTTTTTCACCTCTAAAATTCACAGGTCGACTGGTTTGATCGAGGATTGTCAATGTCATGTTATCTATTGCTCGAGCGTTAGTTGGTAGATAAATAATATTTCGTGGTTCAATATTTATTGCTAAACCTGGATCAACACTAGGCGAGAATTCAAACATAGTATGTGATAATGTATTATCGTAACAAGCACCGTGTACAATGTTACACTCAACTCGAATACTATTAACTTTTATAATTCCTACCGGTAAATCTGATTCGTGTAATTGATTAGCCACCAACTTCTTTCAGAAAAGCCTAACAATCTCCCTATTGTGTGACTATCAGAGAAATCAATATCGTATTTACTCTTTATTTCACACTTTAGCGTATTATTGTTTGGTTTAATTGTTAGCACCTTATCACGCTCAACCTTATCGCTATGGGTAGCGCTAATCAGCTGATTTTGTAGAAAGAGTTCAATGTCAGTTATCTCATACGAACCAGCCGGTATTTTAATCTGCGTTCCACTCTCGTACGTAAACAGATTATTACTATTTTCTTCAATATTCAGAATAGTATTGTATGTGTGAAATTCAACAAGTCCTAGGCAATACAACGTATCAGAGTTCAGTTCTATCGGCGGGTAATAATTCACAGAGAGCACATTTGTATTACTTTGCAGTGTGAATATCTGAGACATGAGTGATGAATTTATGTAGCTGCGATCGACTTTATTCCGCTAAGAATTGCAGACATAAATGTCCACAATTGTAACTATTACATTTCTGATATCTATCATGATTATATACTATTTCGCTCCCACGAAAATATTTTAACAACTCCGCGGGCGGTTGTAGATCACCGAGACTGTCAAAGTATGTAACTAAATTGTCACGCTTTCTATACGCTACCCAATGAGTGCCCACTCCCTAAACAGAATCTAAATTTATTACCGCACACTCTTTACGGAGAGGTTTTGTTGATGGAAGAGTGTCATGCATAAATACACCACGAACATGGTTAATGTGTTCTACTAATACTTTGTAGTTTTTTTGGGGACTGCTTTAAATACAAACCCAAACCTTTTCGATATGGTTTGAGATATAGTCCACTTCCACTTTTACCTTTTGCAATTGCTTCCATTGTCTTGTTATGTCGCTCTGATTCGGCTAATTTATTTCTAGCATCTTTGGAAGCGTTCACTGCTTTTGCAATTCCGGCAGCACCCCCTGCTAGCGAACCAAGGGCGCTTAACCCCGCAAACAGTGGTATCAGCGGTAGAATTCCGCCTTGTTTTGGTATGGGGATTAGGTTAATGTAACGAGTACGAACTTTTCTACGACCACCTGCCTCCTTAACTGCCGCCCTAGCAGTCGCAAGAGCAATTTTACCACCCTCTGGCTCATTTAATGATTTGATTTTTTTTTTCATTGCTTTGCACAATTACTTTTGACACAATTCCGCTATTTAGTGCAATTTTCTTCTGCTTTTTTTTTCTTAATACTCATTCTGAGTTTTCGTTTAATTTTCATAGCGGTAGCGACAGAGAATGCAGCTGCTTTTAAACCGTGCTTTGCGTCTTCTGCTTTTACTCTTCTCCTGGCGGCTTCTTGAAGAATTTTATCAGCTCTATGTCGATCTGATTGAAGGTTACTTTGTGAATTTACATGCACTGTCTAGAGGATTAATACCAGAATCACCTCTTGCTATACGCTTCACCAACTTAGTACCCGGTCTGCGATACTGACAACCTCCAGGTATATGTATCTCGAACGGCAGCTTGTTAATGAGTGAATTGATGATACATCTTCCAGCGTACATGTTATTATGAATGTGTACAGGTTATTATAAGTTTATATACAGTTGTAGTGCATTGTATATTTTTAGTATCATGCGATTCGTTAAACAGAAAATATCTCTACCGATCACGAATCTTGATACGTGTATAGGTGAAGGTATGTCGCTCACGAAAGAGATGCGTCATGGTATTTTGCTACCGAACACGTTAAGATGTTTAATTTGTGGCCCATCAAACTGTGGCAAATCTAATGTAATGTTGAGTTTGTTGTTTGATGAGAATGGTGTAAAGTTTAAAAATGTGTATGTCTATTCAAATTTACTGTACAAGTCGAAATATCAGTTTCTTGAAAAAGTTTTAAAACCACTCAAAGTCGTTGGATATTTCCCATTCAAAGAGAATGTGGTCATTATGAAACCCAGTGATGCAAAACCTGATTCGATTTTCATTTTCGACGATGTGGCTTGCGAAAAACAGGATGTGATACGAGAAAATTTCAGCATGGGGCGACACAATAATATTGATTCTTTCTATTTATGTAAAACGTATACTCGTATCCCCAAACACCTCATACGTGAAAATGCTAATTTTATAATACTCTTCAAACAAGTTGATTTAAATCTTAAACATGTCTACAACGATCACATAAACGGTGATATGACTCGATAAATTCAAGGAAATGTGTTCAGCATGTTGGACAGAGTCCTACAGTTTTATAACAGTGGATAAAGATTGTGATAATGATAAGGGGAGATATCGTAAATATTTTGATCAGTATATAATAATAGGTAAATAGATTCAAATATTCAGTATACAATAAAGTGTTGAAGGAGAAGGTGTTTAAGTTTTAGTTACTACCTGATCAAACCTGATTAATATTACCTGATTAAATCTAATTGATACCTGAACAAATATGATAATTATCTCATAAAACCTGATACAAACCTGATTAATAGCTGATCAAACCTGTTTATTAGCTGATTAAGGTCTTTATAGGTCCGGAACCCTTTTGCGGTATGAGCGTGAACACCATCCGCAAAAGTTTAGATGAAGAAATAAGAGGAAAATGGATGAAAACCTGGGAAGAACTTCCAGGGCTAAGGATCTATTAACCAGAAGAGAACTAAAGCTTGCCTGAAACTAAGCAGGAACAAGCTCAGAATTCTGACAGGAGCCCTGACGGGACACTGCAGGCTTAGGAAACATCTCAAGGCCCTAGGCCTAGAGGAGGATGATGGATGCAGATTCTGTGGCTCAGCAGAGGAAACCCCCATACATCTGTTCAAAGGCTGCGGAGCATTACTCCGCAAGAGACAGATGTACCTTGGGGCTCACTGCTTGAACACAGAGGAGCTGCAGGCCTTGAATCCCACCCAGATCCTGAGATTCCTAAAGGAATCAGGATTAGAGGAGGCGCTCTAAATGGGTAAGTACACCAACACTTGGAGGAGGAGGGTGGGGTACAATAGATCTATAAAGGTCGCAGTACAAGTCGTCACCACCATATCTACAATCTACAATCTAGCTGATTAAACCTGATTACTACCTGTTTAAACCTGATATAAAAAATGCTATATGATGAGTAGAAATGTTCAACGGAGGCTTATTGATGCACAAAAAGCTATTCGTAAAAAGTTACTCGCTATTAAATTAATTAGAACCTAAGAAAATGAACTGCTAAATAAAACTTATAAACCTCTAATCGAACCTTTGAAAAATTTAATAGCCATATCACAAAAACCGCAATTAGAAAATATTTCAAATATTAAAAAAAGAGATTCCTAAGTTATCCTTATCCAAAAACGAGCAACCACAACAGGAAAATGATGATGAAGTTATTAAAGCTGGAGCTAAACGTAAAGCAACTAATTTCATACAAAAACCTAAACCTAAGCGAGTAGATTTTTTACCACGCGAACAGGAAATTTCATACGATGATATACCTCAAGATGATGATGATGATAAAAATGTATTTGAAAGTGATCGACACATGTATCAAACGTTCGTCGAAGATATACACCCCCGAGCTATAGTCTATTTTAGAAGCTTATGCTCCTCTACCGAGACAATATGTATAAATGTGAATAACAGATGGAAAGGATGAATTTGACACACAAACGGGTATTCATATCAACCCAAATACTGATTAATGGACCATTGGAAAATCGAATGTCGAGATCATAGGAGAAGATTTACGAATAGAAGGGATCAAATACCCGGTCTTTATGAATTACTTTTCAAGAAGAAGCCTATTGGTTATAATGATAATGACAAACGCAATTATAAAGATATTTTGAAAAGAACCAATGTGCTGCGGAGAAATTACGATCCAAATTCATAGATTCAAAAAAACTAAAACATATAAATATAAAAACATAAACCACTTTTTGAAAGAGCCGCTTCTCTAATATATTCCTGGTCAGGTCCCTTCTCATCTGGAAGAGGGCTGATTGATTTATCTTTGTATATTCCAAATAATAATATACCTAGAGTACAATATCGGTACTGGGATAGCCTTGAAGAGTTAGTAGACCGTTTGTGTCTTTTACATGCATCTAAGAGTGCTGGAAATACACCCCATCAGAATGAAATTGTAGCCATTGAAAAAGAATTACGAGAGGCGAATATAATAGAGTGATTTGCGTATTCATAGTTCAAATCAATGATGAGTATCGACAAGTTCGGACGTCATTCAAATCGCAAAACGGTTCAAACACGAGGTTCTCCTGGACCCGAATTTCTTTTTACTCATACCGGTGATTTTAATGTCGAGCACAGAAGAATTTGTAACATAAGTGCACCGCTTGATAAGTCTGACGCTGCTACTAAAGCAATTTTATTGATACTTCTATTAGTGACGTTAAACAATCTTTGAAAACTGTAAATGAAAAGATTGATGTCGCTAATAAAGGCTTTCGTGATGTTGATGAAACACTCACAAAGGAAGTGTAGGATTTAAAAACATTTAAAAATAAAATTAAATCAAATTTACTCAATTTAAGCATTAAATTACAAACAACCATTTATATTATACCAAACAATATTGACTCGAAACTTTTAAAAGTGCAGAAGGACATTAATGAACAATTTATTCATTCCCGAAATAACTATAATCATTATAGTATAATGCATTTAAGTCGGATATTGAGACTCGGTTAAAAATGATCAGCAATTAAATTGAATTATTAAAGAAATGTTTAGATGTACCATCAGCAACTACGCGTAAAGCAAGTATTAATTTAGAAGATATTTCTCATGGGAAGACGTCGGCCCTTAGCAACAAGCACCATTAAACAGGACGTGGTGAATGAGTTGCATAAACCAGTTAGAAAGAATTTCAGACGTAGAGTTATATTAAAAGGTATATAAACGAGGTATATACGAAAATAAAGGTTATAAATTTATTTTGGTAGTGATTGATTGTTTCTCAAAATTTCTGTGAACTGTTCCGTTAAAGGATAAATCTACGATGTGTTTAACGGATGCATTCAAGAAAATTTTCCAAGAGAGTACCCGTACACCACACAATCTACAAACTGATCAAAGCAAAGAGTTTTATAATCAACAATTTAATGCATTAATGAAAAAGAATCATGTTAATCATTACTTAACGTACACCACCATGAAAGCATGTATGGCTGAACGGGTTATTCGAACTATAAAAGAAAAATTATATCGAGCATTCAGTCTAAATGGAAAATATAATTGGTATTCTATATTGGATGAGATAACTAGAAATTACAATGCAACAAAACACTCTACCATTGGTATGAAACCTAAAGATGTGAATTTAAATAAAGAGAAACAATTACTCAAGACAGTTTATTCACATATAAAAATGCTTATAAAGGACAATTTAAAGTAGGTTATTTTGTACGTATTAGCAAACAGAAGGCGATGTTTGCTAATGCCCGCCATACACGTTACGGTCTACCGTACAGGTTACATGCGCAGGTTTTCCTGCGCAGGTCAACCGTACGCAAGAAACTGCACAGGTCTATTCCCACAGACGCTCCGGTCTACCTGCGCAGGCAAACCTGCACAGGTAGACCGTCATGTGGACCGTTGTGTGTATGGCGGGCATAAGGGATATACTTCTAATTAGTCAACGGAACTATTTAAAATTCAAAAAGTTAAAATTTCTAGTCCTGTTACATATTTATTGGAGGATATTCAGGGTAGACCAATCCAAGGATCCATTCTACGAATATGAACTACAAAAGGCTAAACATCATGATGTGTACTTGTTTAAAAAAACCTGTAAATTTTAGTTATACTCTTGTTAATAAATATATATATATATATATATATATATATATATATATATATATATATATATTCTACTAATTACTTAGTTTTATTTAATGCCACCTATAATCCTGAAACTGAATAAAATGGATAAGTATAACGATACATCTTGTTAAATTATTATTTTTATTATAATTAGTAAACATCATTATGATTAATATACATATTTCTCCTAACTATCAACATATTTACAATTACTGATAACAACATCATTATAATTACGAAAATTAGAGAATATATAAAATAATTAGGAGTTCCTAACGGTATTGCTGGTATTATAGTTGTTGTTATATTGTATTCATTTCCGTCGGATAATGATGTTGGTTGTGATGATGCGCCATCTCTCGTAAAATTCGATTCAACTGAAGACTCATAGTTTTCATTTAATCTCAGCTCGATGGTATTTTCCCTAGGAGTGGGTAATTTTGTTTGTAAACTTTCCCATTGATTACTTTTGTAGAATGATCGATTTGGAAACATGTACATTAGTTTGTAGTTTATCAAACCATTTCATCACTATCATCGTTATTTTCTTGTGTTGTGCATGTAGGTGGTATGGTATTTAGCAGTAGAATCATTCGTCTCCATCTTAGCGGCCATGTATCATTTTTTTCAACATTCATACAAATATAATATTCTACAATATCACCCGGGGTCGTGGAAAAGAATGTCTTGTCGAATAACCACACCATCAAAATGTAATTTGCAATGTTGATCAACATAATGATTTTGTGCGACTAACAACAAAATGTTTTCTGCTTTTAATCAATACATTTATACCATTTATAGAGAGGGGGTGGGGTCCATTAATATGATCCACATTGGTAAATTGTAATGTTTAAAGCATGGGAGATAGGCGGCTATTTCTTCATCTTCTTGAAAATGTGGAGATACTTTTATTATAAAATTATCGGTAATCATTAGCTAATCTAGTTCAACCTCTCTTCTGTCTAATATTATGTATATAGTCTTCTCTGTCTAACCTCGCTATACTTGTCTCATATGTAGCTATAAACAGGAAGCTGATTACACGCGTTTCTTATCAATGCTGTGTCGGATTTTCTTACGCAACGCTTCTTTTTAATAAGTATCTATAATTTAAATTTCTGTTACATACAATTAGAGGGATTAGTGGTGGATTATACATATACTCACAATCAGATAGGAATAGTGTTAAAGAAATTCTCCATGATTTTAGTTCAGCCCTATCTAATCTCATGTATCTAGCCTCGTGTTTCTAGCCTTATCTATCTAGTCTCATGTATCTGGCCTCTTGTTTCGTCGGGCTTGTTTCTAGTCTCTAGTATCATAGGGCTTGTTTCTTGCCCCGCCGGGTTTGTTTCTAGTCTCATGTATCTAGTTCCTAGTCACGTCGCGTCACGTCTATGTAAATATCTAGCCCCGTCTAGTCTCTTGTATCAAGCCTCATATACCTAGACCCGTCTGTCTCATATATCTAGCCTCGTGTTTCTAGCCTTTTCTGTCTAGTCTCATGTTTCTAGTCTCATGTATCCAGTGTCATATATCTAGCCCCGTCTATCTAGTCTCATATATCCAGCCTCGTGCTTCTAGACCCATATGTCTAGTCTCGTATGACTTGTTTCAAGCCTCTTCTGTCTAGTCTCATGTTTCTAGTCTCGTAGGGCTTGTTTCTAGTCTCATCGGGTTTGTAACATCTCTCTAGGCAACCAACTACATACACCAGCATTTTGAACCCGCGCTTCCCGCGCGATGTTTCCAAGATCGCAGGTGGGAAGGTGGTTCCAGAACGCATCATCTATCCCTAAATGCGCTTGGGCGCACTCTGCACGTGCGCCCAATTTCGCTCTAGCGTCAAATTGACAACTTACCGCCCGTGTTACAAACAATATTTTTTATTACTCATGGGAGGGGATGTATCTTACAAGTTTTTGATCCAGGGGCCATCCAATAAAAATGGTATCAAAAATGAAGAATACGCTTTTTCAATTGCATCCGGTGGTGTGGATTCGTCATAAGAACCTCCGGTATCTTTATATATAAGGAGTCTCCGATATCACAATAGAATTTACACTCATTTTGAAACGTTTTCTCAAATTTTTATTATTCTGTAATGAAAAAAAAATTTCTGACACTCTGACTGACAATTTCTGACACTTATTTTATTTTTATTACTCATGCGAGGGGACGTATTTTACAGGTTAGCGGTCTAGGAGCCAACCTCAAAAAAAAATTAAAAATAATGAAAATCAAAAGAAAAAAACTCTAAAAAATAGATCTTTATTTTTAACAATAATTAGGAAACTAAACAGGTAATTAACTATATTTCTTTTCATTAGTGATTATCGAAAGATTTGTACAATTAACGAAATTGAAATTTATGTTATCTGAGTTTGTCGATGATATTCGAAGCTAATAAAATAGCTAACGTTCTTCTGAACGTATGTCCAGTATAAGACTCTGGATCTTTCAACTTTAAATGTGCTGCTACTGTTTTAGACATACTGCCAAAAGTGTTGTTGCCAATGACTTATTTAGTACATTTGCCGTTCAGATAATTTGCGAGAAATCTTGTTGTGGTCATATTGGAGGGGCGCGAAATGGCATACCTTATTTATATATTTATATATATATATATATATATATATATATATATATATATATATATATATATATATATATATATACTAGAAGACTAGAAACTAGAAAGAAGCCCTACGAGACTAGAAACATGAGACTAGACAGAAGAGGCTAGAAACAAGTCATACGAGACTAGACATATGGGTCTAGAAGCACGAGGCTGGATATATGAGACTAGATAGACGGGGCTAGATATATGATACTGGATACATGAGACTAGGAACATGAGACTAGACAGAAAAGGCTAGAAACACGAGGCTAGATATATGAGACAGACGGGTCTAGGTATATGAGGCTTGATACAAGAGACTAGACGGGGCTAGATATTTACATAGACGTGACGCGACGTGACTAGAAACTAGATACATGAGACTAGAAACAAACCCGGCGGGGCAAGAAACAAGCCCTATGATACTAGAGACTAGAAACAAGCCCGACGAAACAAGAGGCCAGATACATGAGACTAGATAGATAAGGCTAGAAACACGAGGCTAGATACATGAGATTAGATAGGGCTGAACTAAAATCATGGAGAATTTCTTTAACACTATTTCTATCTGATTGTGAGTATATGTATAATCCACCACTAATCCCTCTAATTGTATGTAACAGAAATTTAAATTATAGATATTTATTAAAAAGAAGCGTTGCGTAAGAAAATCCGACACAGCATTGATAAGAAACGCATGTAATCAGCTTCCTGTTTATAGCTACATATGAGACAAGTATAGCGAGGTTAGACAGAGAAGACTATATACATAATATTAGACAGAAGAGAGGTTGAACTAGATTAGCTAATGATTACCGATAATTTTATAATAAAAGTATCTCCACATTTTCAAGAAGATGAAGAAATAGCCGCCTATCTCCCATGCTTTAAACATTACAATTTACCAATGTGGATCATATTAATGGACCCCACCCCCTCTCTATAAATGGTATAAATGTATTGATTAAAAGCAGAAAACATTTTGTTGTTAGTCGCACAAAATCATTATGTTGATCAACATTGCAAATTACATTTTGATGGTGTGGTTATTCGACAAGACATTCTTTTCCACGACCCCGGGTGATATTGTAGAATATTATATTTGTATGAATGTTGAAAAAAATGATACATGGCCGCTAAGATGGAGACGAATGATTCTACTGCTAAATACCATACCACCTACATGAATTAAAAAATTAAAAAACCAAAAATTAAAAATAATGAAAATCAAAAGGAAAAAACTCTAAAAAATAGATCTTTATTTTTAACAATAATTAGGAAACTAAACAGGTAATTAACTATATTTCTTTTCATTAGTGATAATCGAAAGATTTGTACAATTAGCGAAATTGAAATATATATTCTCTGAGTTTGTCGATGATATTCGAAGCTAATAGAATAGCTAACGTTCTTCTGAACGTATGTCCAGTATAAGACTCTGCATCTTTCAACTTTAAATGTGCTGCTACTGTTTTAGACATACTGCCAAAAGTATTGTTGCCAATGACTTATTTAGTACATTTGCCGTTCAGATAATTTGCGAGAAATCTTGCTGTGGTCATATTGGAGGGGCGCGAAATGGCATACCTTATATATATATATATATATATATATATATATATATATATATATATATATATATATATATCTATATATATATATATATATATATATATCAGTAAAACCTGTTTTTGTGCGGTGGATAGGGACCGCATAAAAAATGTCGGACTTACGAAAATACATCAATGATTTATGAAATAGAGGAGAGAATACTTTCAATTAAATTAAATAATTAAATTAGACCTAAAGAAATTGTAAGAATATTTAATTCTTCATTGTACATATACATGGAGAAATTTTCAAATCATACATTAAATATGTAGTTTGCTGCTACTCCTCGTGATCCAAAACGCGCATCTTCTTCTGATGAATTGGTTGAAAATCGCTTTCGTCGCATGAAGATAGGATTTCAATTGATTTATTTTTTGGTACCATAAAGTCAGTGATCAGGTTTTGTGACGGCGGTCGACTGGTCAATTGCTTGTAAACGTTACGTAAGTGAGACATGCATGATCTCAGCTCTTTTTGGAATTTTAAGCGTCTTTCCGTATTGGTATTTAATTTAAGAAAATGCGTTTCCAATTTTTTTTTTAATCTGGAACCTTGCATATATTTTATCTGCTGTAATAGATTCCGGTTCTTCTTGTACATTTTCATAATCTATCAAAGTATTGATAATGTCACTAGCATCGACAGTTTGGTTCTCAATCATCTCGTACAGGTCATTTTCGCCGAAAGAATCAAAGCCTTCTCCGCCGATGTTATATGCGAGCGCACCAATTTCAGATAATAACGTTGACGGTAACGTTTCGATTAATTACACATGCAGGCCAGATCGCTTTCCAGCAAGAATTTAATGTGTGTTGTTTGATTTGTCCAATTGCTGCAGTAATATGGTTTATGCGGTCTAAAATTGAGATTTTTTTCCAAACTTCAGTCAGGCTTAATTTATCGTTCTCTAGCTTTTTCAAAATATAGCTGAAAGTTAATTTGATATAATGTTTCTTAAAATTTGCGATTATGCCCTGATGCAGTGGTTGTGTAAGGCTAGTCGTATTTGGTGGTAAAAACAGTATTTGTACATTAGGATATTCTATACAGGGATGGCCGGGTGCATTATCTACAATTAGCAACACTTTAAACGGAAGACCCATCTCTTCCATGTATTTTCTTCTGGTACAAAAGAATCGTTGAACCATGTTGCAAATACAGCTGATGTGACCCATACTTTTTTATTGGCCATGAAGTGTACTGGATATTCAGATAAATTTACGCCTTTTGGCGCACGTGGGTGTAAAGCTTTATTTATAGTTGTTGAGGTGGTGGGTTTTAATTAAACAACGTAACACAGACTACTAGTAGTTATAAGTAAATATATTTAATAATGATTAAGATAAATATGGTCAACATGACAAGCGGTACATGGATACCTCAAACAGTTACAGGTTATGTTGAGAAGTGGCAGAGAGTAACTAACACAAATAATAGATGGCGTAATGTCTAACATGTGAAAGATCGATAGTATAATATTTACCAATTACAACTTGCCTCCTTAAATTTATACTACTGATACTTCACATAAAGACGCGGGCTCTCTAGTTGGGGGGTGGGGATACTTGTAACCCCGACAGAGCGCGTCCACCGGTGGCGAATAGTGGAATGCTCGCCGGCTCTGCATTAAGAAGGGTTGAAGGGTAGGAGTCAAATAAAATACGCGCCCGCGGACCAACAGGCTTGCACAGAGGGAAAAAACCTCTTCAACAAGAAAAGTTCACTAGACTCAGTGGCGCGGGTCTAGTTGGGTTTAGCCAAATAATAATGGAAATGTCGAATGTAAACAACATATTACCCCAGGTGGGTAGGACCTGTGGTCCACAATCCCACCCTGAGTCTATCTCAGGCCGCTCCTCGGATTCTAGGGGGAGCAAACAATCGATATTAAAACCAATAGGACGACGGGAAGCCAACAGCAGACTTCCGAATAGTAGGCTAAGCCTCGTCAGTCAAAGGCAACAGAGCAACTCATTGAGTACCTACCTGACCAGGAGAAGGAAAGAAGGCGATCTCAACAGAGCGCACCGAGACTCTATTGAGCCTCTCAAAAAAAAGGAATGCCCAACAGCCTACACCATCATAGAGGCACTGAAAATGATGACGGCACACACGGCACAGTTAAGCAGGCTAATCGAAGAGAATCCGAACACCAAGAAGGAAATCAAGTTTCTTTCGGAGAAAATGAAACGCCAGATGGATTCCATCAACAGGGACTCCTCGCAGAAATGGCTTGACGACCACAGATGGGAGAAAATCGAAATCCCGACCTAAGATGTGGATACACAGGTCGATATCTACCAGCTCGGACCCATGTGGGTATGCCGCAGCATCTCACAAATTACCCCTAGCGGTTTTAAGGAGAATGCCTGCCTAGCAGAAAGCAGCACCTCAGCGGAGATAGTGCCTCAGGTCTCCGGAACATCAGCCGGTCAGGGGAGACGGGCGCCAACAAGTGCCGACCATCCCCAGGGCCCACCACCCCGGAACCTTGGACGCTAGTAGCCAAGAAAGGCAAAAGAAGAAAAAAAACACAAGAGCAGGGCGAACCACCTAGGCTCCAAACAGCTCATGCACCAGCAGGAACCTCAGCCCCAGGACCAACGAGGGAGAGGTAGAAGAGCCAACCAGGGGTGACCGGAGTAGGGCTGCGGCCAAGGCTCAAAAACGTCCCGCCCCTAAAAAAAACGGACCATGCCGGATGCAATAATCATTAAGAGGGCTGGCGATACTTTTTTAGAGGACATCTTAAAAATGATCAAGGTTGACCAAGAACTGGTCGGGAGAGCGGTCACCAAGATTCGGAGAACCGGAATTGGTGACCTGCTCCTCACCCTTGGAGGCAAAGAAGGCCCCACGCGGCAGCACTGCGCGGAGGCCCTGAGAATGTCGCTGGGCCAGGCGGCTACTGTTATTGAAAAGACGCCCATGGCAGAACTAGATGAAAGACCTGGACGAAATGTCCACAGTCGAGGAAGTCCAGCAGTCCCTCGCCGCCCTAACGGGTCGCATACGGGCGGACCCAGGTGGCATGCGTACGCCTCCCCCAAGCCCAGTGTGCGAGGGCCCTACAGTTTGGGACTATGCGAGTCAGCTGGACTAACTACCGGCTACGCCTAATCAAGAGGACTCAGCGGTGCTTTAGGTGCTGGGGCACAGGGCACATAGCAGTGAACTGCAAAGAGAAGGACCGGTCGAAAGACTGTCGGAGATGCGGTAAGACCGGCCACTTCGCTGCAGCATGCCCGCAGGGTAGGCCGGTGCCAGAAAGGATCGACCCGGCTCCCGCTCTACTAGAGCAGGTAGCAGAAATGAGCAACGGAAGAGCAACGGAGAAGCTCCATCAGGACCATCATGTTGAAACTCCTTCAACTCAACCTCAACAGGTGCCAGGCTGCCCACGACCTCCTGACGCAGGATGTGAGGACCGAAGAAATAGACGTGGCCATTATAAGTGAGCGCTACAGAGGGACGAAGCAGCGGGGTGACATGTGGCGTTCCGACACCACCGGCCTCACTGCGCTCTGGACCTGTGGAAAAACGTCCTCCGGCGCTACTCCCTCCAGGCGCGGGGCTGGCTATGTCTTCTTCAGCTCTTACTTCTCACCCAATGAGCCCCTTAAGCTCTTTGAGGATGCACTCGCTGGCCTGGTGAGGGAGGCCCGCACGATGAGCCCACTTGTAATCGCCGGTGACTTTAACGCCTGGGCGACAGAATGGGGTTCCAGAACCACCAACCCTCGAGAGAGAGCCTTTATGGATGCGCTTGCGGAGCTTGACGTGGTGCTTCCCAACGACGGAAACGTCTCAACGTTCACTGGGAAGGGTGCGGGGTCCATCGTGGACCTTACCTTCGTCTGCCCCACTCTATTCAAGGGGGGCGGGAACAGGAGAGTGGGACAGGGGTACACTGCTAGCGACCATCGGGCGATCTTTTTGGAAGTGCACAGGCTTGGCTCCCCCCGCTGGAATGCCCTTGATTTCCACGAAAGCACTTTTATTGAAGCACTGGGGCTGTGGCAGCTCGATTATACCTCCCCCACCAGCACCGAAAGTGCCATAGAATGCGCCAGCCAGGCGATAAATTGGGGCACCAGAGCGTGCGACGCCTCCATGCGTACCAGCAAGCCGAGTGCGAGGGGCCTACCCGTGTACTGGTGGAGCGATACTATTGCAGAGCTGAGAAAACGGTGCCTCTTACTCCGACGCCAATACACTAGGACAAAAAAGAGAGCTCCGGATGCCGCCGGAGAGCTCCGACTGCAATACGCCTCTGCCAGGCTGTCCCTACACAAGGAAATTAGCGAGAGGAAGCGCACTTGCTGGAGGGAACTTTGCGAAGAACTGGACGCGGACCCATGGGGGAAAGCTTACAAGATTGCCGCAAAAAAGATGGTTAGAAGCCAGCCTAAGATGGATGAGGCCGAGGTAGAGTCCATCGTCGAAGATCTCTTCCCCGGAATCGGGCCAATGAAGACAAACATACGGGAGAACGTCGACCCGCGCGACATCCCCCCCGGTCACACGGAGTGAAGTGCTAGACGCATGTCTGCGTTTTGGCACGAGGAAAGCATCCGGTCTGGACGGCATCCCAAACCCGGCTTTGAGATCGGCCGTCAAAGCTGCCCCGACGATCTTCACCAGTGCGTACGACAGGTGCTTACGCGAAGATGTCTTCCCGGACGTATGGAAAAGGCAACGCCTTGTCCTGCTCCTAAAACCCGGCAAGTCCCCCAGAGAACCATCCTCGTATCGCCCACTGTGTATGTTTGACACGGCAGGCAAGATCCTGGAGGAGATCGTCCAGAAGCGCCTTCGCGGCTGCGTGGATCAACAATTGACGTACAACTAGTACGGTTTCAGACCTGCGAGGTAGTCTACGGATGCGGTAGAAGAGGTGAAGCGCCTGGTCACCAGCCACATTTGCGAACCACTTAGGAGGAGAAGACTTTGTCTCATGGTTGCACTGGATGTTAGAAATACTTTTAACTCCGCAAGATGGGACAAGATCTGTGAGGCTCTCTGCCGGGACTTCAACGTCCCCGGGTATTTGAGAAACATCATCCTGAACTACCCGAGTGAGAGAGTACTATTCGCGGAGACGACTACTGAAGTCAGGGAGTTCAGTATCAGCGCAGGCGTTCCTCAGAGGTCGGTTCTTAGCCCGGACTTGTAGAACGTCCTATACAACGGACTACTGAAGCTGCCCTTACCAGGGGACTGTCGGCTGGTAGCGTACGCAGACGACGTGGCGGTCCTTATACCCAGCACCGACTGTGACGCCATCGCTGCACTGTTCGGGGAAGCCATGGAGATTATCTGGGAATGGATGGAGTCAGTCGGCCTCTCCCTGGCCGTACAGAAGGCTGAGGCAGTGCTTTTCACTCGCAGAAAGGTTAAGACCTCAATGGTACTAACCTACCGAGTATGCACCATCAGGAGCAAACCTGCCATAAAGTACCTGGGAGTGATGCTGGATCAGAGGCTGAACTTCAAGGAGCACCTCAGATACGCAGGAAACAAAGCCGCTACAACTGCCTTAGCTATCTCCAGGATACTGCCCAACATTGGAGGTCCGCGCGGTGCCAGGAGAAGGGTGCTCGCCTGCGTTAGCACCTCGATATTGCTGTATGCGGCGCCAACCTGGGCAGAAATGATGGAGGTTCCCGCATACCTAAGACTGATAGCCCCCGCACACGGGACGAGTGCACTGAGAATCGCATGCGCCTACCGGACTGTATCCGCAGATGCAGCACTGGTCATCGCTGGCCTGCCGCCAATAGACCTGCTTGTGAAAGAGCGCATGCGACAATATAAAAAGAAGAAGGGGCCGGCCCAGGACGATCCCCAACAGACGGAGGCCGACAATGATCGAGTACAGACCGAGAGGGCTATCACCCTAACGCAATGGCAGGAAAGATGGAACAAATCAAGTAACGGTCGCTGACCTACCGCTTGATCCCGTCCATTGAGCCGTGGATATGCAGGATGTACGGTGATGTGAACTATCACCTCACCCAAATACTCACGGGACATGGTGGCTTCCATGAGTATCTCCACCGAATACGGGCAGCAGTAACACCCGACTGCCCCGAGTGCCCAGGGATCTCGGAGACAGCTGAACACGTCCTGCTGGAATGCCCCAGATTCCAGCAGGAGAGACAAAGACGGGAATGTATTTCTGGCGCACGCATAACTGCCGCTGGATAACAATGGAATGCTGGCTGCGAGCTAGCCGTAAACATCCTGAAGATACTACGACTCCAGGAGAAGGCGGACAGGCCCAGGAGAGCAGGGCGAAGGGGAAGGCATGAGTTAAAACAACTAACTCGACAAAAGTGAACGTCTGCAGGGCCGAAACTTCCCTCCTCCGCGAAGTAATGACTAGCGTCGGTTCCACGGGGGATCCATTGGAAATCCAACAAATGGGGTTATTTAGTGCGGTCAGGCGAACCCTAACACTGGGCAAGCACCAATCCCACACTAAAAGCCATAGGAGAAATTTGAATATTTCCCGCTGAAGGTTTTGAGAAAAGAGAAAAAAAAACTTTACATAAACAATTCTGTTAAAATATAAACATATAATATAAAATATAAACATATCTTCAAACATATCTTGTTATTCTAAATTAATCTTAACCCTAATCTATTTATCAAAAAAAATATTTTATTTAAACTTTTGGTTAACATGTCTGCTAAGTTAAATTTTGAACCAATTTTTACAAAATCAATTACACCCTTTTCATAGTTTTCATTTATATAATGATTCTGCACTTCAATGTGCTTTAAATTCTTTGTAAAATTGCCGTATTTAGCAATCGAAATTGCACCTGAATTCCCTTCATACAAGTTTATTGGTTTATCAAACTTTACAGAGAATGATTCACTTAACAAGTTTCTAATAAAAAGTACTTCTGTCACTGCTTCTGACATAGCAGTATATTCTGCCAAAGTTGAACACTTAGTTACCGTACTTTGTATATGTGTTTTCCAAAAAAATAAGTTATCGAATAATCTTATTACAAAAACTGTTGTAGACTTTCAATCTACATTATCTCCTCCATAGTCAGAGTCTATTATGCAATCTAATATTTCAGTGTTCACATTTTCGTAGTACTTTTCTGTCTAGTCTCATGTTTCTAGTCTCTTGTGTCTAGTCTCGTAGGGCTTGCTTCTAGTCTAGTCGGATTTGTAACATCTCTCTAGGCAACCAACTACATACACCAACATTTTGAATCCGCGCTTCCCGCACGATGTTTCTAAGGTCGCATGTAGGAAGGTGGTTCCAGAACGCATCATCTATCCCTAAGTGCGCTTGGGCGCACTCACTTCGCACGTGCGCCCAATTTCACTCTCGCGTCAGATTGACAACTTACCGCCCGTGTTACAAACAATATTTTTTATTACTCGTGTGAGGGGATGTATCTTACAAGTTCGCGATGCAGGGGCCATCCAATAAAAATGGTATCAAAAATAAAGAATATGCTTTTTCAATTGTATCCGGTGTTGTGGATTCGTCATAAGAACTTCCTCAGTCTCCGGTATCACCATAGAATTTACACTCATTTTGAAACGTTTCCTTTAATTTTGATTATTTTGTAATGAAAAAAAATTCTGACACTCAGAAATTGTCAGTCAGACAATTTCTGACACTTATTTTCTTTTTATTAATCATGCGAGTGGACGTATTTTACAGGTTAGCGGTCTAGGGGCTAACCACAAAAAAAAAATTAAAAATAATGAAAATCAAAAGAAAAAAACTAAAAAATAGATCTTTATTTTTAAAAATAATTAGGAAACTAAAACAGGTAATTAACTATTTTTCTTTTCATTACTGATTATCAATAAATTTGTACAATTAGTGAAATTGAAATTTATATTCTCTGAGTTGATATTCGAAGATAATAGAATAGCTAACGTTCCTCTGAAAGTATGTCCAGTATTTCAACTTTAAATGTGCTGCTACTGTTTTAGACATAGTGCCAAAAGTATAGTTGCCAATGACTTGTTTAGTACATTTGCCGTTCAGATAATTTGCGAGAAATCTTGTTGTGGTCATATTGGTAAGGCGCAAAATGGCATACCTTATATATATATATATATATATATATATATATATATATATATATATATATATATATATATATATATATATATATATATCAGTAAAACCTGTTTTTGTGTGGTGGATAGGGACCGCATAAAAAATGTCGGACTAAATAAAATACATCAATGATTTATGAAATAAATGAGAGAATGCTTTCAATTAAATTAAATAATTAAATTAGACCTAAAGAAATTGTAAAAATATTTAATTCTTTATTATACATTACATTATTAAATATGTAGTTTGCTGCTACTCCTCCCAATCCAAAACGCGCATCTTCTTGTGATGAATTGGTTGAAAACCGCTATCATACAAGATAACATCCTATCATGAAGATAGGATTTCAATTGATTTGTTTTTTGGTACCATAAAGTCAGTGATCAGTTTTGTGACGATGGTGGACTGGTCAATTGCTTTTAAACGTTACGATAGTGAGACATGCATGATCTCAGCTCTTTTTGGAATTTTAAGCGTCTTTCCGCATTGGTATCTATTTTAAGAAAATGCTTTTCCAATTTTTTTGAAATCTGGAACCTTGCATATATTTTATCTGCTGTAATAGATTCCGGTTCTTCTTGTCCATTTTCATAATCTATCAAACAGTGGATAATGTCACTATCATCGACAGTTTGATCCTCAATCATCTCGTCCAGGTTATTTTCGCCGAAAGAATCAATGCCTTCTCCGCCGATGTTATGTGCGAGCGCACCAATTTCAGATAATAACATTGACGGTAACGTTTCGATTAATTACACATAAAGGCCAGATCGCTTTCCAGCAAGAATTTAATGTGTGTTGTTTGATTTGTCCAATTGCTGCAATAATATGGTTTATGCGGTCTAAAATTGAGAATTTTTTCCAAACTTCAGTCAGGCTTAATTTATCGTTCTCTAGCTTTTTCAAAATATAGCTGCAAGTATTAATTTGATATAATGTTTCTTAAAATTTGCGATTATGCCCTTATCCAGTGGCTGTGTAAGGCTAGTCGTATTTGGTGGTAAAAACACTATTTGTACATTAGGATTTTCTCTACAGGGATGACCGGTTGCATTATCTAAAATTACATCTCTTTTACATCTCCTCCATGCATTTTCTTCTGGTACAAAAGCAGCGCCGTCGTTTGGATTTTGAGGCCCCGGGCATATATATTAAGGTGGGACCCCCAGTAAATAAAAAAAGTGAATAAACAAATAAATTCTTTAATTTTTAATACATACAAGAAAGGAACATATGTATAGAAGAAATAAAATATAATAATATATTAATATAAATAATAATAGAATTATTCTTAATTATTTTTAAAACCTTTACGTCTTTTATACAGCCATAAACAATCTATTTTTATGGATTTAAGTCCTTTTATTTTATTTAAATTTTAAATACATTTAGTTGTTTTTCGATTTATTTATGACTGGAAACTTCCAAGCCTTATGTAGCTTATCCTCATGTCTAGGCCATATTGTTGGATACTTAAGTTATTTGCTAGTTTTTAATATACTTATAATTGTAAATGTATTGTGTAGATATTTCCCATAATAATGTTTTTGGGTCTTTTTGCTGATCAGCTTATATATTTCATAAGTTACCTGATGGGATAGTTTTTTGTCTGCATTTTAATCCTATAATTACAAAATAATTTGTGGAAATATTTGTAAATCCCATTTGAAAATTGCCCATCCAGGTAGAAAGACTTGTTAATTATTCCGCCTTCTAATCACTTTCCTGTTTCACTATTCGTTGCCGAATTTTCCTACCCCTGATTTTCCTACCTTGTAGGTGTAACTCCTAAATTTATTTTAGCATAAAATAGATTGTGTTATCTCTTTTAAGAGAGTTATTCGAGTTATTCAAGTTTCATACTTTGCAGCGCACTGCCGCATTTTGTTTGAAGTTAAGTTTTGTCAGTTTTAAGTTAAGTTTAAGAATAAAATCGAGTAAAATTTACAATCGTGTCTCTTTTAATATAAGAATTACTAATATTCTTAACTCAATTCACCCAATCACTTTATTCTTTCTCCTACATCATAAAGACTTTTTTGGTGCAAATATAACATTAATTTGCACGTAAGATCTCAACTCGCGGTAAACTAATCGCGAGTCGTCACATTGGTCCTTCGAACCGGATAGCTTAAAATTACCTAGCTTTCCAGTGTTAATTTTTATTATTACATTTGATTCAGTGCGTACTCATTGTGTAAGGAATTAAGTGAAACATAATTTTTTCATCATCGCTCAGTGCACATGGTCACCATCAACTATTATCCAGTACCCGGTGGAAATTTCATCATCTGTTCCTGTTCAACGACCATCACTTGTTGGAAAACTGCATCGTCTGTTCCTGTGCAGCGCCCAGTATCCAGCATCATTATTTGGTTCTGTAATTATCTTCCAGTTGGTCAAGTAAGTCAATTGGCTACCTATTATTTTATCCAATCATATTTTCACAATTTTTATTGCCTATATCTCGTTATATTTTCCTTTTTGTACTATTTTTTACTAATTTGCTTTAATTATTCTCATAATATGGCTAATGAACAAATGCAGCTAATGAACAAAAGCATTAACATCTAAGCGTGCCGGTGCCAAACGATCTTTACCGCGTATTTAAATTTTTTAAATAAATTCAATCCAGAATCAGATATTCCTGTTCTTGAAAAAAGATTTCGTGAAATAGAGGAAGTTCGTAATAAATTCGTATCATATCAAGAGCTTGAAGGATTTCTCGACGAATCAGATGCCCTTTTTGCACATCGCGAAGAGTTTGAAGACGCTTACTTCAGCGCCTTTGGTACTGCAACTAAACTTCTAGAGCAATACTCTAAAAATTATTCTCCACCGGCCATTACAACGGAATCATTAACTAATAATTCTACTGATTTATGGAATTCGACGAATCAAACTCATTTAGAAACTCCATCTCGCGACTCGGAATCGACTAATCCACAACAGCAGGAGCAACAACCCGTTAATGATAATAATGTACCTTCTCAACAAGGAAGTATACAAAATTTAGACGCTCTCAGTCAGCAACTTTTATTGTCTCAATTATCCAAAAATTCGGTTGATAATTTTCATTTATCATCCTTGCCTACAATTCAGTTGCCAACTTTCAGTAGATCCTATGATACTTGGTTAGGCTTTCGTGATTTATTTAACTCACTTGTTCACAATGATCTTAAAATTCCTGCTGTGAAAAAATTATTCTACTTAAAAGGATGTTTAAAAGGTGAAGCAGCCGATATCATTTCAACTATTGAATCCTCAGACGAAAATTACATCGTGGCTTGGGATCTTTTAAAGGAAAGATATTATGAAAGGAAATATATACTTGATTGTCACATTAAAGCTCTTGTAGATATGCCATCCATATCAAAAGAATATTCTTTTCGTGCATTTTTAGATTGCCTTCAAAAACATTTACACGCTCTTCAAGCGCTGGGAGAACCCATAAATTCGTGGGACTCCATATTAATTGTATTATTACGGGAAAAACTTGACTCTTCCGCTCGCGACCGATAGGAAGATTGCAGTAGTGGTGTAGAGCACCCTATCTTAAATAACTTTATAGATTTTCTAAAAAGGCGTGCGCAGGTAAAAGGAGTTAGAGTTCAGATTCCGAAACCCGCACCCGTAAAGCCTAATACTAATATTAGATCTAATTTAAAATGAGATGTCATGGTTTGAACCAAATTAATAATAGAATTGAAAGTAAGAGCTTTGTTTGCTTCTTCAGCGGGGTGTGCCAAAGAGTAACAGAAGATTTCCGTGTAATTGTAGCTACTGACAGATTTGAAGATATCGTAGTGGTAATCTCCTACTTTTAATTCTATTAGATCTAATACTCGTTCACAACAAACCTTTGCTGCTTCCACTCAGGAGCAGTCTTATACTGTGATGAAACTAATCATCTAGTTTACAAATGCAGCCAATTTGCGGCTTTAGATTCTCATGCCCGTTACGAGGCATCGAGAAAGGGTGGTTGGTGTACTAATTGTCTAAAAAAGGGGCATAGAGCGTCCAAATGTATCTCCCAATCTTAAAAACATCATACAAAAATCAAACAAAAACATCATACTCTTTTACATTTTGAAAAAACAAATAATTCTTCTAATCCGCCAGAAAACTCTCAAGTTTCTTCGCATTTTTTGTCTAATAATACCAGCTTGCAAGCTCAAGTAAGCTCACATGTTCTACTGGCTACCGCATTGGTTGACATGCTAAATCATCAAGCGAAAACTAAAACCATACGTGTATTTTAAGATGCAGGTTCTCAGAAAATTCTGCAAATTTTTTGAATCTAATTAAAAAACCAGCTAATGTTTATGTTACTAGAATTGATAATACCTCCACTAGCGTAAAGAATTCTGTTCGTGCGACATTGCAATCTCGATGCAATAATTACAGGGAATCTGCTGAATTTTTAATCGTACCTCAAATTAGTCAGGCGATTCCGTCTATCACTATTGATCAAGCAGGTCTCGACATACCTAAAAACATTAAATTAGCTGATCCCGAATTCTTTAAGTCTTCAAAGGTTGACGCTTTGATTGGCGTTAAATTATTTTATAAATTGCTTGTTGTAGGACAAATATCATTAAAAAATCACCCCAATGCAATTCTTCAAAAATTCAGCTGGGTTGGGTTGTCGCGGGTGAAATCAGTACGCATTCTCAACCTTCGCTCGTATCTTGCCATATTTCTATAGATTCAGATCCTCCTGATGTAAATTTAACCCGTTTTTTGGGAGCTTGAAGAAATGTCAACAACTACTGTTTTATCCCCTGAGGAAAAGGCTTGTGAAGAGCATTACGCTCTTAACAGAACAAAAAATACTGATGGAAGGTATGAAGTTACCATTTAATAATAAAAAATCTGGTTTAGGTGAACCGTATTCTGCTGCATTAAAACGCTTCTATGCGCTAGAGCGCAAATTTCAGCAGAAACCTGAGGTGCGACGTGATTATATTGCATTTTTAGATGAATATTTAGCATTAGGTCATATGTCTCTTGCAAAAGACCAAAATACCACTGATAAAGGTTTCTTTCTTCCTCATCATGCTGTGTTGAAGGAAGATATTATAACAACAAAAACTCGCGTTGTCTTTGATGGTTCAGCCAAAATTTTAAGTGGCATTTCATTGAATGATACCCTTATGGTAGGTCCCAAATTACAGGACGATCTGTTCTGTATTCTTTTACGATTTCGGTCTCATGCTTATGTGTTAACTGCTGATGCTGAAAAAATGTATCGCCAGGTTCGCTTTAACTCTGAAGATACTCAATATCAAAAGGGTTCTCTATCGACGAGATACTTCTGAACCTATTCAAATTTATATACTTGAAACTGCAACATATGGCACAGCTTGTGCGTCTTATTTAGTCATAAAAACATTATACCAACTTGCCAATGATGAGGAAGATAATTTTCCGATTGCAGCTCTAATATTGCGTAGAGACTTTTATGTAGATAATGTGCTCACATGTGCACAAAACAATTTCCGAGGCAAGTATTCTACGCGATCAACTTATAGCTTTATTGAAAAAGGTTGGATTTTTCTTAAGAAAATGGGCCTCAAATCATCCGTCTCTACTTATTGAGGATCAAGAGCATCCAAATAGCGCACATATGTCACTAGATCCTGATTCATCTATAAAAGCATTAGGTATTAGGTGGAACTCTCGAGAAGATTACTTCTTTTACGTTGTCAATCTCTCGGTTTCCAAAACTACTACAAAAAGGACTATCTTATCTCAAATTGCAAAGTTGTTTGATCCCCTTGGTCTCCTTGGTACGATCATCGTGCATGCGAAAATTCTCATGCAGCTCCTGTGGAAGGCCGGGGTAGCGTGGGATGAATCTATTCCCGTCGAGATTCATTCGTTTTGGTCTGCCTATTTAGACCAGCTACGATCAATAAAAAATTTACGTTTTCCTCGCGGAATTACCATACCTGACCCAATTAAAGTACAATTGCATGGATTTTGCGATGCTAGTGAAAAGGCTTATGGTTCCTGTTTGTACTTGCGTTCCATTAATTCTCAAGGTCAAATATATATACATCTGATCTCTTCTAAGTCACGTGTTGCTCCTGTCACACCTCTGTCATTACCGAGATTAGAGCTTTGCGCCTCAGTATTACTTGCTCGTCTTTATCATACTATAAAGCCCACTATTTTGACAAAAATTCACGAATCATATCTGTGGTCAGACTCGAAAATTGTGTTACATTGGTAAAATACGCCAGTTCAACGCTTAACATTATAACACTAATTATAACACTAACTTAACTAATAACAAACATTCGTATCGAATCGTGTATCGGAAGTTCAAACCATTACTGAATCGTGTCATTGGCGGCACGCTTTATCTCAAGACAATCCTGCAGATCTTATATCTCGAGGACAGCTTCCGTCGGAATTTATTGAAAGTTCCATTTGGATTAACGGACCTTCATGGATGACTCAGGTAAACTCAGCATGGCCTAACGGAGTTCTTACTCCTATGGATGTTGCAGAATTAAAACCCAATATTCCCAAAATTGCTTGCATGAAAATTGAAATTCAAAATCATAATATCATCGAAAAATACAGCTCCTTCGATAAGCTACAGAGAGTTGTGGCATATATTCTGCGCTTTGTTCACAATACTAAGAAACTCAGCTCACAGCGTGAACTCGGTCCACTACTCACTAGTGAACTTACGTTAGCTCACGATTTGATTATACGATTAGACCAGTCCAATTGCTTTAAAAAAGAAATTGAATCAATCAAAAGTGGGGAGCCACTTCCTTTATCTAGCAAGTTAATTGCATTAAATCCAATTATGAATGAAAACGGTATTTTACGTGTTGGAGGTAGGCTCGTTCATTCTTCTATTGCTGAAGAGCAGCGTCACCCGATTTTGTTACCTGCTCAACACCATGTGACTAAGCTAATTATAGAATATGCCGGTATGCAGGCAACTTTATACTCTGTTCGTCAAACTTACTGGCCTCTAAATGGCCGCAGCATCACGCGTAAGTTAATTCGTAAATGCATAACCTGTTTCCGTGCGAAGCCACGCCTTGCCGATCACCCAATGGGAATTCTTCCCATTCAGCGAGTCACTTCGTCGCGAACCTTCTTGCGTGTTGGAGTTGACTATTGTGGACCCTTTTATATTAAAGAAAAACGTCATCGCAATCGCGGCCGCATAAAGGTTTACGTGGCAGTATACATATGCATGTGCGCAAAGGCTGTGCTTGTCAGTGATCTTACCACTGAAGCCTTTATAGCCAGCCTCAAGAGATTTTTTTCAAGACGAGGAATAGCAGTCAAAATTCATTCCGATAATGCTACTAACTTTGTCGGAGCTAAAAATGAGCTTAACGAGCTCTATGATTTATTTAATTCTAAAGCTCATCAAAATACTATAATTAAATTTTGTAGCGCAAAAAAGATTGATTGGCACCTTTTTCCCCCCGAGCTCCGCACTTTGGTGGAATCTGGGAAGCAGCAGTGAAATCATTCAAGCATCATTTAATTAGGATCGTGGGTGATACCTTACTAAACTTTGAACAATTAGAAACATACATGACTGAGATAGAAGCAATACTAAATTCAAGACCCATCTCTCCTATGCCATCTGATCCTACTGACCTTCTTCCTTTGACTCCAGCCCATTTCCTCATAGGTGGTCCGTTGACATCTTTTCCACAGGTCGATTTCACAGACACCCCAATCAATCGTCTGTCAGCTTGGCAACACGCTCAGCAGCTGAAGCAACATTTTTGGATACGGTGGCATAAAGAATATCTCCATTAGCTCATAAAATTCCGTGGATCACAGCGCGAGTCAACGAATATCAAGGTTGGAACTTTAGTACTCATCTTTGAAGAAAATTTTCCCCCTCTACAGTGGGCCCTTGGACGCATCACGGCCATTCACCCCGGAAAGGATGGAATTGTAAGAGTAGTCACGCTGAGGACCAAAGCGGGCGAATATGGCCGCTGCGTTAAGAAACTTTGCCCACTTCCAATCGATGAAGAAAACAACGACTTCACTCCACTAGTTTGAACTAAACAGTTCAAGGGGGGCGGCATGTTCCGTCGTGTAGCTAATAATAGAATTATGCTTAATTATTTTTAAAACCTTTACGTCTTTTATACAGCCATAAACATTCCCTGCATAGTCTCCGAAGTGCAGGACTTGCTAAATATACCGCCTTCTAATCACTTTCCTGTTTCACTATTCGTTGCCGAATTTTCCTACCCCTGATTTTCCTACCTTGTAGGTGTAACTCCTAGATTTATTTTAGCATAAAATAGATTGTGTTATCTCTTTTAAGAGAGTTATTCGAGTTATTTAAGTTTCATACTTTGTAGCGCACAGCCGCATTTTGTTTGAAATTAAGTTTTGTCAGTTTTAAGTTAAGTTTAAGTTAAGTATAAGAATAAAATCGAGTAAAATTTACAGTCGTATCTCTTTTAATATAAGAATTACTTGTATTCTTAACTCAATTCACCCAATCACTTAATTCTTTCGCCTACATCATAAAGACTTTTTTGGTGCAAATATAACATTAATTTGCCCGTAACATCTTAACTCGCGTTAAACTAATCGCGAGTCGTCACATTAAAAAAAAACAAAATCAATTGAACTTGCTTCAATTTCAGCAAATTTACCTATTATCTCACTTGTCCTTATCTCACAAGTCCTCGCATAATATACTAATATTCGTTGATGATCTCCTAATTTGTTGTAAAGATAAAGATAAAATCAGAAAGGTAAAAACTAGTTTAATGGAAACATTTGCAATGAAAGACTTAGGGAAAATTAAAAGTTGTATAGGTATAGATATTGATTATAATGATGATAGAAATATAATAACATTAAGTCAAACAAGATATATTGAATCTTTGGCTGTAAAATATAATCTGGAAAATGCTAAGTTATACGATACTCCAATGGAAACAAACTTAAAATTGGAACAAGCTAGAGAAGTAGATTATAGTATAAAGTATAGAAATTCATTTTCTATTGAAAGCAACGCTAGGTGGGATAGTCCTCTGTAGGGGCCCCACTAGCCCGTAGGCCCCGGGCATTCGCCCGATTGACCACCGCTAGCGACGCTACTGTACCAAAGAATCGTTGAACCATGTTGCAAATACAGTTGATGTGGCGCATGCTTTTTTATTGGCCATGAAGTGTACTGGATATTCAGATAAATTTACGCCTTTTGGCGCACGTGGGTGTGAAGCTTTATTTATAGTTATTAAGTTTTAATTAAACAACGTAACACAGACTACTAGTAATTATAAGTAAATATATTTAATAATGATTAAGATAAACATGTCAACATGACAAGCGGTACTTGGATACTTCAAACATTTACAGGTTATGTTGAGAAGTGGCAGAGAGTAACTAACACAAAATATAATAGATGGCGTAATGTCGTCTAACATGTGAAAGATCAATAGTATAATATTTACCAATTACAACACGCCTCCTTAAATTTATACTACTGATAGTTCACATAAACAATTCTGTTAAAATATAAACATATAATATAAAATATAGACATATCTTCAAACATATCTTGTTATTCTAAATTAATCTTAACCCTAATCTATTTCTCAAAAAAATTACAACAACCATGTTAAATTTTGAATCAATTTTTACAATATCGATTACACCCTTTTCGCCCATCTTTCTAAAATTTCCGTATTTAGCAATGGAAATTGCACCTGAATTATCTTCATACAATTTTATTGGTTTATCAAACTTTACACCGAATGATTCACTTAACAAGTTTCTAATAAAAAGTGGTTCTGTCACTGCTTCTGACAGTATATTCTGCAAAAGTTGAACACTTAGTTACCGTACTTTGTTTATGTGTTTTCCTAAAAATTAAGTTATCGAATAATCTTATTACAAAAACTGTTGTAGACTTTCTATCTACATTATCTCCTGCATAGTCAGAGTCTACCATGCAATCTAATGTTTCAGTGTTCACATTTTCGTAGTACGTTAACTTTAAATCCTTAGTCTTATACAAATATTTTAAGATTCTCATTGCATATTTGTAATGGGTTCGGTCATAACAACTTTGATATCGACTTAAGTAGTTAACACATATTTCTATACTTTATACTATAATCTACTTCTCTAGCTTGTTCCAATTTTAAGTTTGTTTCCATTGGAGTATCGTATAACTTAGCATTTTCCAGATTATATTTTACAGCCAACGATTCAATATATCTTGTTTGACTTAATGTTATTATATTTCTATCATCATTATAATCAATATCTATACCTATATAACTTTTAATTTTCCCTAAGTCTTTCATTGCAAATGTTTCCATTAAACTAGTTTTTACCTTTCTGATTTTATCTTTATCTTTACAACAAATTAGGAGATCATCAACGAATATTAGTATATATATATATATATATATATATATATATATATATATATATATATATATATATAGATTGGATTGGAGTTGAATTGGAGAATCCCAGGCAACCGGCAAACAAGTTAGACATACAAAATTTTTGCAAGTAAAAATCATGTAAAAATTATGTATTTTAAGTGGTGTGGTGTCAAAAAAAATGAATTGGTTTTTCTTTCGAAATGTCAAATTAATTTATTGTCAAATTTTCTTTTTATTTGTGGGATTTAAAAAAAAATATATAGTAATATAATAATATGTGGGATTCTATATAGAGGAGCAACAACCTCGTTAAAAAACCTGGGTCCATCTGGCTCCGGATGGTAGCACCCTGTAAGGGTCCCTGCCTAGGGTTTCTAGGTGAAAAATGGTCAACGGTCTTGCCAGCGGAAGAGGATTCTTAAATTCCCAACGCTGGATGGAGCTGAAGAGCCGGGTGGATACACCAATAAAAATCCGCTTTGTATCTGTCTTAGATTAAGCGACAAAGTGGTCAGCGTCTCTTCGCCAGTGGTGCGGCTGTCAGAACATCTTCTTGATCTCAACAATCAAGTCGTAACCTTGTGATCTTCTTCGTGTACTTGTATCTTTAACTTCAACTTGAAACAAACATGATGATAACAGAAGGTACAATTCCACTACCCCGGGCATCAGTTAATAGACTGATTACTCCTGGTCAGCGGATTCCGGGGGACCAGGAGCGTCATGTTGAGAAGGATCGGAGCTTCTCGAATCTTCTACGCGCGAAGCGTAAGTACTTTATGGGCACGCTCAACTCGAACACTCTTCTAAAAGTTGATAAAATTAAACAGCTTGTAAACACAATGGACAAATTTAATATCAAAATCCTTGCAATTCAAGAAACTCGTTTCCTTGATGAATACCACTTTATCACGTATGATTATCGAATATACAAAGGGAAACCCTCTATAAAAATTAGGACGGGCCCCAGGCAATTTGGTACAGCGTTTGCCATCCACAAATCAATTGTAGACTCACTCATTGACTTTACGTCTACATCGGAACGCATCTCCACTCTATCACTGAAATCGGCGAACAAAGCGTATACTCTCATCAACGCACACGCTCCCACAAACGACTATAATAAGAAAGATCCTAAAACATCGGATACCTTCTGGGAACAGTTAAAAGAGGTCACCAACCAAATTCCACCGCACCACGTCAAGATTCTGTTAGGCGATTTTTACGCTCAGTTGGGTATAGAGAAACAATTTAGGAAAACAACGTGTATTCACACACCACATAAAAGAACAAATAAAAATGGTGAAAGACTAATAACTTTTTGTGAAAATTTCCAACTTAAAATCATGTCAACACAATTTAGAAAACACAGACAAAAGCTTTGCACTTGGAGGGCACCCAACATCAATATGGGTGAATTTCAAATCGACCATGTTACAATACAAACCAAAAGGAGGTCCTTAATGTAAAAACAAGGAAAGGTTTTTTCAATTCTGATCACTACTTGTTACAAATTAAAATTAAACTCCAACCCAACAGGAGAAGACCACGACAACCACGAATTTTTAAGCCTGACAATGAATATTTAAAAATAAACAGGGACAGTATCTTGCAAGGAATCAACGAAACAAACTCGTTAAACTGGACAGATTTATCGGATGTTCTCAGGAACGCTATGAGGATAGGCCAGCCCCCACGTAAACGTAAGCACAGATGGTGGAACAGTGTATGTGACCAAGCAATAGAAGACAGACTTAACGCTTGGAAAAAATTTCATAGCAACAAAACGCCAGACAAATGGCAGGAGTTCCTGTACATTCGGAAACAATCATCAAAACTAATTAGAAAAGAAAGACGTAGCTATGAAAAAACAAGACTGGAGGAAATAGAACAAGAATTTACAAAAAATAGTACTAGGAGTTTTTACAGAATTTTTAAAGAGAACCTGACAGGATATCGACCATCCAGCTTATGCTTTCGTCGATCTGATGGTTCAATAGAGACAAACACCAATGCGAATTGTCAAATTTTAGCTGAGTACTTCAACAATCTTCTCAACTGTGATCCACCATCCAGCAAGTTTATTTTTGAACAATCCGAATCGTATCCAGATTCCGTGCCGCCTTCCTTCCAGGAGAAAACTGACATAATTATTTCATTGAAAAACGACAAAGCCCCTGGGGAAGATGGAATAATTGCCGAGTTATGGAAACTGGCTGACGACAACCTCATTCACAGAATACACAATATAATATGTGATATTTGGGTGACCGAACAAATCCCCCCAGAATGGAAATGTGCACTTATACACCCGCTTCATAAAAAGGTGATAAAATGGACCCGAACAATTATAGAGGACAGTCACTTCTACCAGTAACGTACAAAATTCTTTCGAAAGCTCTTTTGAATAGACTTGAACCTCAAGTAGACCCACAGATAGGAGAATATCAGGCAGGTTTCCGTAAGGGGCGCTCATGCACGGAACAAATTTGGAATCTGAAGACAATCTTGCAAATACGATCTTGTAGAAACACCGTGGTTATCTTTGTTGATTTCAAAAAAGCCTAAGACTCCGTCGACAGACCAACTCTCTTCAGCATTCTGGAGGAATTCAAAGTTGATAGGAAAACCAGGGCATTAATTCAACAAATTTTCATTAATAGTACATCAAGGGTTAAGTTTGGTGGAGCAATTTCTCAACCTTTTGAAATACATACGGGTGTTCGACAGGGAGATGGACTTTCACCCATCCTTTTTAATATGGTCCTGGAAAAAATAATCAGAACTTGGGAAAAAGAGATTGAGGGAATACACATTGGTAAGAGAAAAGATTATAGAGCTAATATCAAATGTTTGGCGTTTGCTGATGATCTTGCAATATTAACGAATACCAGAGAAGCAGCAAAGCAAGCACTTGAAAAATTACACGAAATTTCATAAAAGGCTGGTCTCCTGATATCTTATGAAAAAACACAGTATATAGAACGATCCCCGTCCGACAATCTACCCATCAAGACACAATATGGTTCTGTATCCAGAGTTTCCCAGTTCAAATACTTAGGAGAAATCTTCCAACCGTCCGGCCTAAATATAATAACAAATCAAGAACGAGTAAAAAAATTACAAAGAGCCTACCGACTTACTTGGAATCATTATAACAAAAAATCAATATATTTTAATGAAAAACTACAACACTACAAAACAGTCGTTCTTCCTGAAGCACTTTATGCCGCAGAAACAACATTAATTCATGGTCACTCAAAAATCAAAGAAATAGAGAAAAAAGAACGTAAAATTCTCCGAATTTTTTTTTGGGCCGGTGAATAAGGAGGGAATATGGATTATGAGACCATCGTCAGAAATGTATAAAACCGTAGAACCTATCACTGACACTTTCAGAAAGAGACGAGCTAAAGTTTTTGGTCACATTTACAGAATGGACCAGATCAGAATTACGAAACAAATTTTCAAAATTACCTTCAACAGTAAAAATAGGTCCAAATGGATACAGGAAACTGAAGAAGACTTCAAGCAGCTAAACATCACGATACACGACATGAATGATCTGGTTAAATTTAGAAACACCATAATGCACCATAAATTTGATAAAGAACCGCTGCCAAAGATACCAGGAAAAATGTGGACGGACGAACGGAAGAAAGAACATAGTGCACGAATGAAGAGGATTTTGGAAGAACGTCGCCGCATGATTGAGTTGTCATGATTTTTGTTCAAGTTTACACGCTCTCTTAAGCAAAGATCCAATATATATTTATATATATATATATATATATATATATATATATATATATATATATATGTATATAATATATATGTATATAAATAATTTTAAGTTAACTCCCAACACGACCAAATTAAATTCACAATGGAGATAGAAAAGCATCAACGACTTCCTTTCTTGGATGTTTTGGTACAGAAGAGACCTGACGGTACCTTGAGTCACACTGTGTACCGGAAACCAACCCATACAGACAGATATCTGAACGCTTCTTCGCACCATCATCCCAAACAACTAGCATCTGTAGTAAACACTCTTACCACCCGATCAAAAAGACTAGCCGACCAGCTGAACTTACCGAAAGAATTGAGGAACTTACGAGAAGCTCTTTCTTCAAATGGATATCCAAACAGCTTAATATCCAGAGCTTTTCGTCGTACAGAGAACAGTAGCCAGAGAACTGAAGAACGCCAGAAACCCGTTAGCACAGCATACCTACCATATGTTCATGGATCAACTGACAAAATCTCCAGAATTCTTAAAAGACACAACATCGACACCATTTTCAAACCTAACCAGAAAATATCCTCCATGCTACGCAGCGTTAAAGACACCATCCCGTTAGAATCCCATGGAATTTACGAAATACCTTGCGGAACATGTGAACGAACCTACATTGGACGTACCAATAGAAAAATATCTGCTAGGATTCAAGAACATGTAGTTTCAGTCAGACACAGAGACAAAGTTTCATCGGCACTTGTCCAACACACAAACACCGGTCACTGGATGGACTTTATAAATTCAAGGACTCTTGCACAGATTAGCCACGAAATGTCACGAGTATACAGAGAAGCCATAGAGATAGAAAAACGAGACTACTGCATGAACACGAGAGACGATTCCTTGAGACTGCCCCCAGCATGGCGACCGATCATATCCAGCCTCAAAATGAAACCCCAGACACCCCCGACTCATGTACGACCAACAAGACAAACAAACAACCGAACCGAAGCACCGCACACAACGCGCATGACCCGAAGCCAGACAGCTATAAGTAGTCGCACCGCACGAACGAGCTCTCAGTATGCGTCTAACCGTTGACCCGCACGGACGCATATATCTCTTGAGAATGGCGAATGTTAGTTCGCCGAAACGTCGAGAATCCGGTTCTTTTCAGAACCAACCCTCAACATCAACGCGGAATCCCCGAGAAAACAATACAACACAGGTATCTATCCGCGAAAACCTCAAATACAACATATAAATATATATGTATATATATATATATATATATATATATATATATATATATATATATATATATATATTGGATCTTTGCTTGCACTATTTACATATAAACAGTAATTATAATTACTTCTAACAAAATTCAATTTTTCAATACATTTGTTGAAACAATCATACCATACTCTAGGGCTTTCTCTTGGACCATAGAGTGCCTTCTGTGGTTTGTAAACTTTATTATCTCTAGTTTCATAACCTTTCGGTTGATTTATAAACACTTCTGTCTTTACTTGACCATTTAAAAACGCTGTCTCAACATTCATTTGTTCTATGAATAAATTATTTTTACAACTGTATGATAATAAAATTTTTAATGTTTGCATTTTTAGTACAGGTGAATAAACATTTTCATGATATTCCTTTTGCTGGAATCCTCGTACAACTAATCTCGCTTTATAAATATTTTCACTTTTCTTTTAAAGACCCACTTAACATCTATCACCTTTGTATCTTTTGGCCGTTCAACAATTTGCCATGTGTTATTTTTGTTTAAGCTGTTTATTTCAGTTATTTCAGATCATTTTAGTTTATTTCAGAGTCCATCGCTATTCGTCATTTATTTTAATCATGGGAGTTCATCGCCTCCTCAAATGTATTTGGTACATTTGCATCAATGTAGTTTACATAAATATAATGTGATATTGGATTACCGTATCTAGAAATTGGACTTATCTTTCTTTTTGGCCTTTTTGTTATTTCAAGCTTGTCTCCATTGTTACTTAAATCATTAACAAGATCTTCCACTGCATAATTAAAACAATTTTCATTTGCAAATACATGATCTTCATCACTATCGCTTTCAAATATGTCATTCTTTATATTTGAAGTTTTCCAAGTCTCTATCCTTTTCATCATCAAGTTTTTCTAAACAAATTAATTTAGTATTTTCTTCAACTATTTGTACATGTCAGGCATTAATTCTTCTATTATTTAATAGGACTCTATAACCATTTTCATTATAACCGACTAACACTCCTAGTTCGGCTTTAACATCCCATTTACTTTTTCTTAAAACTTCTGGAACCCTAACATAAACTCTACTTCCATAAATCTTTAAATGCTCAACATTTGGCTTAATATCGAAAAATATTTCGTAAGGAGTTTTATTCTCTACTGTATTAGCAATTGTGCGATTTTTTAAATATACTGTTGTTTTCATAACTTCGGGCCAATACCTTCTGTGAATTTTAGCTTCTCTCATTAAGCATCTGCCTCTGTCCATAGCAGATCTATTATATCTTTCCGCTACTCCATTTAATTCATGGACGTAAGGTGGACATGGTATGGTAATATGGTACTAATAACTCTATTCCCTTTTGTCTAATGCAATTGTAAATATCTCGATTTAAATATTCTTTGCCATTATCGCACTGTAATTTCTTTACTCTTTTATTCAATTTATTTTTTAGTAAATTAACAAACTTTATAAAACAATTTGCAGTTTCTGCTTTGCTTTTAATACAATAAATTCTCGTACATTTACTATAGTCGTCGATAAATGTCAAAAAATACTTTTCTCCACCATAACCAGTTGTGTTATGTGGACCGTTTAAGTCAGTATGAATCAATTCTAAAATTTCAGTTGTCTTAGTTCTATTATTTTCAAAATGTGTATTAGCCATTTTGCTTTCAATACAATTTCAACATTTCATTTCCATGCTTTCAATCTTATCTGGCAAACGTACTACTAATTTATTATTTATCCACTTGAAAATATTGAAAATGTACATGTCCACGTGCCCTATGCCATTTCTCTTTATCAATTAATTTTATTGTATTTACATACATTTTATTATTTTCAATTTCTGAATCAAAACTTTTTATACAACACAAATTGTCTATTTTGTTAGCAACAACTAGTAGGGGAGACTGGGGCACCTTTGAACAGTTTTTAGTTTTTATATAGTTGTTATTCCGCCTTATATATTTAATACACCAAAATGCACTGCACTCGTAAGTTATAATTTAAGCCACCTCTTAAAATTGTCTACCCATGAAAATAGTGATTATGTTTCCCATAAACTGGCCTTAACGCAAGCCTCTCCCTTTGTTCAAAAGTGCCCCATGTATGTGGCACCTTTCAACAGGCATGGGGCACTTTTGAACACCCATAGTCAACCTCAAATATATTGGAGAAAATAGTCCCATAACTAGTTCAAGTGGTTTTTATTACACTTAAATAAAATAATTATTATTAAAACACAAATTATTAGCATTAAAAAGTTTGAAATAAATTTATTTGAACACAATTAAAAAATCAAGTAGGTAGCTAAATATAAAATTCTCAGTTTTGGTACTGCTAACAAAAGTCTATACAAAAATGAATCAATAGAACCCAAGCACTTTATCCAATTCTGGAGAACTGAATATGTCACGTCCTCCAGCACTGGCCGGTTCTGCCTCCTCTATTTTGCTAACTATTTCAGTTGTAGAATAGGACACCTCGTCTATCTTGGTTGGCCATACCCATTGCCTGCCTTTTCTTATCATAGCACTGACAATTACCATATCAGCATCTAATTGTTTGGTAATTTTTCCAGGGTATAACTCTCCTTCGTACATAATAACAAAATTTCCAACTACTATCCTATCATCAACAGTTTCCTTGTTGTATGGAGACGTTTTCTTAGAAGTCGAAGGTTGGGGAACGTTTTTTCTATTTGCTCTACATATGTGGCAGTCTGTTTCATCAGTTGTTTGGAATGTTCTTTCTCCAAGGTACCCAAAAACTATATTTTAACAAAAAATAAGTTTATCTCAAAATAAGGGGCTATTGGACACTGTTAAAATGTACCCCACTAGACTTTGTTCAAAAGTGCCCCACATAAAAACACCGCATAAACTCACAAATTACAAAAAAAAATAATAAAGAATATTCAAGTTTTACTACTATAGATGAATAGTGTACTTACTTGGTTATTATGTGCAATAAATAAACAGTGGTTTGATGATAATATGTTATTATAAAATCCTTGCAACTGTAGAAACAAATACAAACTTCTCTACAACACATACACAAAAGTTCACCGTGGAAAAAAACATACATTCTGATGTTACAAAAGATGACTGCTCAACTACAAGCTGGCTTGTCATTTATTACCAGAGTTGACAAAATAATATAAATAATAATTATTTCAGGGAAACTCAAAATGTTCAAAGGTGCCCCATGTTCAAAACTGCCCCAGTCTCCCCTACATATGGATCGTATATTTCGGAATGGAATAGTTATTTTGAATGGAAGAGTTGAAAAGAATAGAATAGTTGCTAAAGAAGGATTAATTTATGAGGGTGAAATTGTATAATAAATTTTGACACTTGAAACGCTTTCAGCGCCACATGATATATGTGATATATGAGTATATGAAAAAGTAAGCAGAATTGCGAGCTGAGCGATTCTTGTAGAAAGCGCTTGAGCTTAGTTTGTATGAGTTGCAAGATGTACAACTCCCACTGCACAAAATATTAACTAATAATTCATTCGTCTCAAATGATTTTAATGCTGTCCGGTTTGTAAAATAATATAATCAAACACTTTTGAGATCTACTTAATCATATAATGTTGCCAATTGTCTGAAATCAAAGTGACTTTAATTTAAGGAGTGATATTAGAAATGAAAAAAAAGCTCCCAACGTTCATAAATAAACGATGTGATATCAGTTACTAAGGTGTACAACATGGACGATAAAAACTGAAAATCTCACTAAAACTTTCAAAACCTTTAAATTAATTAATTGACATTGATGTTATAAACTTTGACGTTCTAAATAACCAACATATTGTTTGAATCAAGTTGGTATCTTGTGTTGTTGAGTTACCAACATACTCAAACATAATCTTAGCAACTATTTGTGGAAGTGACGTTGTTGTTGTCAAGTTTGACAGATAACATAACCAAGTCAGAAAAAATCAGCTGTTCAAGTCAGACTTTTTTTCGTCAAAGTTGAAAGCATTAGTTACTGACGTCACTTTATCATATATAGTAACCTCCTTTTATGAAGGTTGGCACCTTTTGATTTCCAATATCACTCCTCCAATTATAGTAAGTTTGCTTTTAGACAATTAGCAACACTTGGTAAAATTATGTTACTAAAAGTTTAATCAAAAAAAATAATAACCAATAAATTACTCAACTGACGTTAATGTCAACTTTGAATTGATTTTCATGTATTTCTTTGCAAGGTTAGTTGGCAAGGTTATCGACTATGGTAATTACAAAATGGTCAAATTACTTAAATAGAAATATATATGATCTTTATAGATCTGAAAGAGTTTTTATTATATCTATTACAGTTTTCAAGTTGTTGCTATTTGAATCTATTAGTATCAGTTCCGGTTGGACTTCGAGGGATACGTATGTGGTCTGGATTTATATGGCGCTTTGCAACATGTAACCTAATAGCTTAACCTAGGTTAAACCAACATTTAGCTTTATCGTATTTTTGATCTCTTGGGTCGCGCTAACAGTTAAACTAACAGACTTTGCCACTTTGGCTTATTTAAGATCGAGGTATTCTAATTTAACCTAGGTTTCACAACACCTCTAGCTACTTTATTTTATTATGGATCGAGATGTCACGCGGCCACAAGGTTTGATCTGGAAGGATAAAAATTGCACACTTTTTAGAAAAAAAATCTGCTTTATCGAGCAGTGTTATATGCAAGTTTGGTAGGAATCAGAAAAAGCTTTGAAGAATCGCAACATACAGTTTTTTAATTAAATCCTGCGACAAAGCTATCGGCGTCAAAGATACCAAAATGAAAATTGAAAATGTATAATCTATAGAGAACTGAAAGATTTTTTTATGTGCCACTTAAACTTCTCAAGTTATAGTCATTTGATAAAAAGTATGGCATGCGACTGTTACTACATAGTATATATATATATATATATATATATATACTTACTCTGAATTAATAAAATAACTACGTTTTTAGCACTAATTCCGTGTAATTAGTTGTAACAACATAGTAAATTTTTCAATTCAAAGAATCGTTATTGGAATTTACTACTCTCCGTAATGGTATGAATTTGAGGGCAGAAGTCTGAGGCCAGAATCGCGAAGATGTCAAAATATCAATATCTATAGAAAAATGTATGGTCTATATAGAACTGGAAGAATTTTGTAAAAATCTGTTACAGTTATTAACCTATAGATATTTGAATTTATTGTTTTCTCTTCCGGTTTGGCTTTAAGAGAGGACGGCCGCCGCCAGATAAAATATTTTGCAAAATTGACAAAGTGATTTCATAGAACGATGCCCTGTCTACAAATGTGTACAATTTTATTGTTCTACGTGGGGTGGAACTCATTAAGGCTATTTTTAAGGATATCAAACCTGTCAATCACGAATTTTATCCAAAACTGAACGCGGAAATTTCAAAATACTCAAAAATAGCAAAAAAATGCATTAAACCTCAAACGATTCGAACGAAATATTTATTGTACATGGATACCTATAAAAAGTACACTCGGACGTCAAATTCAACGTTCCGCTGCCATCGGGGACAAATTCTTCTACGCGGCAAACGCGGCAAATTATTTTAGTTTTGGAGGAACTTGGCAAATATCTCTGCAGAGTCTCGAAACAGAAAATAGGGATTCGGTGCACCATATGTGGAATTCTGGTATCTACAAATAAGTATTCTTTGCAAATTTTATAAAGTCTTGGTTTTGTCACAAATGTGAAAAATGTGATTTGAACTGAATTTGATTTTACATCTTATATAGGTTTAAATGGAGAATGAATTCGGAGTTGAATGAAAAAAAATCCCATGACCAAACAATTAACAGCGGAGCGATGAAATTAATGCGTTATATAGATCTGTGTTAAAATTATTTCTTGCAAACCCAAGGAAATGAGGTATATGATTTTTCGAAGATGAAGTAGAAAAGTAGACGAAATTTTTAAACGCTCGGAATTTCGCAGCCGCAAAAAGTTCTTGTAGCACATTTCAATAGGCCTCAATGAGCACTATTCCATTTTAAAAAGAAAATCCGGATAAATTTCGAGATGGCTGTTCCTTCAGCCGTGATGTGGTAGAACAGACCGTTTTTCAACAATAACTCTTTTGTTATACACGCTAGGAAGTCGCGCAATACACCTTTAGATTCCAAATTAAATGTGTAATTTTTAACTATTCTTGTAGAAAACTCGTACTTCTCAACGTTTGGAAAATGGATTTTAAATTACCAGATGACCCAAAAATTTACATCGTCCCCAATGTAAAATTAGCCGAATTTCAAGAATCTCCAATCAGAAATTTGTAAAACAATAGTTTTCTTTCATAAAATCGTTAAAAACTCTAATCAAATATGGCCGAGCTTTTACTCAAGTAAAAGTGTGAATTTGCAAGAATATTCAATTGTTGCTAATGTAGAATTTTCCAACTTTAACAAATCTGAGAAATAAAATTTTCCCGGGCACCATTCACCACGGAAAATGGAAGGAAACTTCGGAGGCGGAGTTGCTTATGCAACTGTTGCTAGCCATCCCGAATAATGGCAAATGAATTGCATTTAAAAAAAATCCTTGGAAAACATTTTGCAATGGAATGATAAAATTTGCTCCACTGGTAGAGGAAAGTTTACTCTATCGATTCATGCTAGAAGAATTTCTTAGAAATGTAGGGAAATGAAAAACGCAAATGTTTGAAAATCAATTAAACAGTTGGAGGGAGATTTCAAACGTCGGCCACGTCCGGACATATTTTAATAGAACTTGATGAGTTGTATTGGAATTTGAATCGAAAATGCCGATAAATATTGAAATGACTGTTCCTTCTGCAGTGAAATGGTAAAACTGACAGTTTTTCGCCAATAACTCTGTTGCTATACATTCGAGGAAGACGGGTGTTGTCTTGTTGAAATCTAAATTCAATTTAATAGCTCCAATTATTAAAAAAAAACTATTACGGTTAGTAAATATTACGGTTTATACAATAAATTATTAAATTTAAACGGAAGCAACTGTTTCTGATGTAAAATGGTCTGAATTTTAAGAATCTGCTAAAAGAAAAGTGTGAAATCAGCGTTTTCTTGCAGAAATTTGTGAAAAATTCAGAATTTTGACGTTGCTATGTGTTGCTAATCAAGAGCCAGAGTCGCCGAAATCTGCAATTTTGAGATTTCAAGAAATCTCTTTGAATTTGATTTGAATTTCAACCTAACAATGAACGAAAAATCAGAATTTTGATTTAATTTTTTTTTTTTAATTTCATCTTCTCATAATTACAAGAATAATCATAAACGGTTAAACTTCAACAATGACATTTTCACATAACCTGAGCGAAAATAGTGTCAGAATGATCAGCTGTAAGAGTAAATTGGCGATTCAGCGGAAAGCAATGGTCGTAGTATTTTTTCCTGGAGTGTGAATCCGTTCATGGATCTGAGAAATTCAAACGCCATACTGTTGGCCTTTTCACCGGGCATGCACTTGTTGGACTCGAAATTTCTTTTTCGCGTTTCCGTTTGAAGAGCTGAAAAAAAGTGGCTTCGCGAATTGGGGCCTGCGGTACGTCCCCGGAGGTGTAATGCACCGAGAGAGGTGTCGTTCGAAAGTAGACACGTGGGGCTATAATCCCTGAAAAGAGCAATACAATTCTAAAACATTTCACCGTATATTGAAGGTTTGAATTTGCTCAATTTTGAAAAATTCGTTTCGAGTTTGGACGGGCGTCGAGACCCCCAAATGCGATCGAGCATAAGAATATTAATTAAACCTCAATTAAACCTCAACATGCGTCTTCCTATCGCCTTATAGACCCTTTCGTTTCGTTCACTATTCAGAAACCGTCACCGCGATACCCTGCTATTTAATTTAGCGAATCCCAGAGGATTCTCGCGTACTTCTGCAAAACATGGTTTTTCGGGCCTCCCGGCGCCATCCGGCACGCAATCGCAATTAAACTCCAAACAGACTTGAAGACACTATGCCGAAACGATTGATGCCGGTCCGATCCCGATCCTGGGATACCCGAGACTGTCGGGTATCCCAGGTGAGGGATCCCCGCAAATTAGGTGAAAAAAACATCGCGTTTTTTCGATTTTTGTGTTAAAATTGACCCAGAGCGGGAACAGGATGCCGAAGGTACCAGATTCTTCCACCGCCGGTTGCGGGTAAACATCGCGCATCGAACGAACTGGTTTGGAGACACGGCGCTCTTCAATCAAGAGGACGGCGTCCACAGATGTGATGGAAAAAACGGATTTTTTCGCTTACATTTTCCGCCGCAACGGGTGAACCGACGGTCGCGTACATTTCCGCATGACGTCAAAAAACGTGAAATCGACGCGGCAAGAGGACGCAGCAAAAAAATCGAGCCGCTGACCAAAATTGCTCGTCAAAGGTGCTAGAAACGATCTCCTGTTTTTGGGACCTGGAGGTCGCCGTGTGAGACTTGGAAAGCGGAGGACAGACACAGGTCGAAGGCCCCTTCAGTTTTACAGCAGAAAATGAGAATTTCACGTTTCGACGCGCAAGAGGAACGGAGTTTTTACGGAAAAAGTGAAAAATTGAATACGCAGCCGCCCCCTGTGGGGGCGGAACTTGGTAGGGCTCCTCAAAAAAATCTAATTTTTTGTTCAATTCACTGGAAAAAATTCAAGACGTAAACCGCATTTTTTGACAATTTTTCTTAATTTTCAAAAAATCTTGATCCTTTCGAGTTCAGGGACGGTACCTTACTCGATTAGAATATTTCAACTATTAATTCTCTTGTTTGATTCTAAATTTTTGCATATTCATTTCTTGCTACTATTGTGCAATTTTTGGTTATTTTTGAAAAACTTAATTCCTTTTACAAAAATTCCTCTTAATTCCTCTTACAAAATAAACATTTTTTAGATCAATATTATTTTCATTACAATAACTTTTGAAATAGATTTTGACAGTACCTACCAGAGTACCTACTTTGGTTGCTTTTAACATTTTACCATCTGACAGTTTCACATCAATGGGAATTTTTAAATCTACATAATTATAGAAAAATGTATCATCCTTTATAATATGATCTGTACACCCACTATGTAACAACCAATTAATTTCACAATTATTATTATTATATTCCACTTTGGTACACCCAATTACCTGATGTACTTCTGGATTGCATACTTCAGTTGTCCATGATTCTGCTGTAGAGCCGTTTTGCTGAATGGTTGACGACTCACCTCTGGGATGACCTCGATATAATCCACCTCTGTTGTAACCTCTCTGTAGTCCCTGCTGCCTGTTTTGATATCTTCCTTGGTAGCTTTGTTGTTAATTGCAATTTTTCTGACGGTGCCAACAGTCCTTCTTGAGATGGCCGGTCTTTCCACAGATAAAATATTGTGCTTTAGTTTTTGTTGTGAACGTACTCATATTGCTTTTCTTGTCTGTGTCACTAGCAGTCATATTTTTCTCTTTTATTTTAGACTTTACATAATCTACTGTTTTTTGTTCTTTTTTGTTCTGGAATTACATCAATAAAATCTCCAATACAACTAAAACTTGGAGGTTTTTCAAAGCTCTAATCAAGTATCTCATCTTCTCGGCTTCATCTATATTTCCATCAGCTGCTTTGAAATCATTCGCTGTTTTCTCAAAATCAACAAAAAAATCTTCTATTGTATTATAATTGTTTAATTTAATCTCTTCAAATTTGCCTCTACAAATTATTTGCATAGCAGTAGACTGTGTTAAATACATTTTGTCAAACTTTTTTATCATTGCATAAGATGTACATTCACTAACATATTCTAATTGTTTATCTGAAATTGTGCTCGTTATTATAGTTCTTGCTTTTAGATTCATTTTCAGATTCATCATCACGCAAATGGCGGGCTCATTACATTCTTTGTATTCTAATAAAGTTACTAACCTTAATTTCCAGCTAGAATAATTTACTCCATCAAAAATTGGCATCATTATGTCTTTTATCCTTGCTTGTTTAGCCATGTTGGTGATAAGTGTCTTTTAAATAGTATTCTTGACTTTTATTCACTCCACTTCAATTTACACGAGGCATAGATACATGCCACGTGGCCTTTTTTGATTTTTAATTTTCTCAATATATTTTTCTTACTAACCAGGTTACTAACTAACTTACTCTTCTACCATGTTGAGGTGGTGGGTTTTAATTAAACAACGTAACACAGACTACTAGTAGTTATAAGTAAATATATTTAATAATGATTAAGATAAACATATTCAACATGACGGTACTTGGTACGCGGTACTTGGATAAACAGTTATGGTATGTCCACACTAGGCAACAAATTGGTGGCAACATGTTGCCAACCCTTTGACAAGGCAACATGAAGTTGCTTCAATTGTATCTGGATACATGTTGTCCGTAATGGAATTTATCGAGTTTACGGGTCTATTGAAATTTAGTGTTATGGACTTTTACCTGGTGTAACTGTTATTAATCGTCCTTGTCACGGGTTAACTGAAACGTCGCAAAGGTCGGAAAGCAAAAATGAAGCTTCTAAGGTATCTGATTCAATAAATATTCCTGTTTTTCTTGAAATGGTTGTAAACATTGTCAACGTGACAGATAGTCGACGCGAACGCAAATAACTAGATTTTGCCACCTTTATTATTTTTTCTAATTATCAACAGATTTGCTTCGAAATAAAAAAAAAAAGGAAAACTAATAATATATCCAGGGAAAAATGAAAATAAATGAAGATTTTCATCAAGTTAAATAAAAAAAAATCGCCATATCCTCCATCTGGAAAATACAAATTAAATTTTGAAATTAAAAAAAAACAGATAAAACCTTACATTTGACCGAGAGTTCGCGCTGCCGCGCGTATGTTGTCTTGATTTATCTTCCCGCTTCGCGGCGGACAACCTAATCTAACCAAGGTAAAACCAACGGTTCTTGTCACTTTGTCCTATATTGGATCGAGAGTTCGCGCTGCCGCGCGTATGTTGTCTTGATTTATCTTCCCGCTTCGCGGCGGGCAACCTAATCTAACCAGGGTTAAACCAACGGCCCTTGCCACATTGTCCTACATTGGACCGAGAGTTCGCGCTGCCGCGCGTATGTTATCTTGATTTATCTTCCCGCTTCGCGGCGGACAACCTAATCTAACCAAGGTAAAACCAGCAATAAAATCCACACGAGACATTGTACCGTAGCTGTTCGTTGAAATCTGGTTGAAATATGAATGCAAATTCAATACGGCGCTTAAAATAATATATATGCTGCCATAGTTAGTTTTTCATATAAAAGGCAAAGAGGATCGGATCCTCTTTGATATAAACGGGCAAGAATAAACGTGGCAACATCCAAATAATTGCGTTCACATATACTGTCTGCAATCTTAAAAATGTAAAAAAAAAAATTCAACAAAAACAACTTAGAGGCTTAATTTTTGCTTGCGGAGCTTAATAAAAGAGTGCCAAAGACGATTAACAACAGTTACAACAGGTAAAAAGTACACAAACATATTTTCAAGACAGACCCGTAAAACCGAATATACCCTTAATTTAATTTCTTCACCAACAACATTCTCCAACACTTTTTTGAATTATAAACTATAATTATAATTAAGCATTAATGAATATTATTATAGCAATAACGAAGTAGGTTGCTAACCTGCAAAAATTAAACCTCAACCACTGGGATTCATGCAAAATGTTGCAACACTGTCCACACTGAGCGATGTTACCCAAATAAGAGCGATGTTACCCGTATAAAACGGGATACACGGATACAAACAAAAAGCAACAAATTTATTTGATATATGCCGCCAAATGTTGACGAGCATCCATCAACAAGTTGCTTGTTTACAGCGACATGTCAGCATTGTGTTGAAAACATATTGCCAACAATTTGTTGCCCAGTGTGGACCAAGCTTTACAGGTTTATGTTGAGTGTTGATCAAGTGGCAGAGAGTAACCAGAGATAATGTCGAGATAGGTAACTACGTGTAAATTTTTACTGCGCAAAAGTTATCTGGTCGACTGTAATATAAAAGGTAGTAGTAGATGGCGTTGCCGGCAAACGAGCGCGAAAATATGAATTTCATTCTGTGCAGTAAGTAATTTATTATTTTATATTCATCTCTTTGTTAAGTTTGTTAATTTCTCAAACTTAACAAAGAAAGCAGTAACATTTTATGATGAAATATAATAACACCATTTGAAAAGAAAATATGAATAGACAGGATCTGGTATCAAAATAATGTACATAGGTACATGTACAGATATAAGTTATGAAAGCACAATTTTAACAAAGAAAGCAGTAACATTTTATTATGAAATATAGTAACACTGAAAAGTTTTAATAACATCCACTTTGGGACAGCTTTACTAATTAAATCAAGGGAGGGACACGGAAATCTTCTGTTACTCTTTAGCACATAGTGCTCAAGATGCATTGTGTGAGCCTTTCGCTACTTTAAAGCAAGTAACGAGAAAGGTCAAGACCTAATATGTCAGGGGCTGAAGGCCATAGGTTTATGTACTAGTAAAGTAACATAAGATAGTTATAGTAACACTATTTGAAAAGAAAAAAATGAAATTTAAAACTGTTTCAGTATCTGCAATTTTCTTTTTTCAGCCCTGGAGTCTTTTTTATTTTCTAGATGCTGCTGGTTTTTTTTTGCGACACCACTAAGGAATAGCAATTCGGCAAATCCCTTTAATTATTGCTTCAATTACCATGTCAAATAATGCAATCGTGGGACCTCTGTCTCCTCAAATCCACAAACTAAGCAAAATGCTCTAGGTGCCATCACATCCAAAACGGGAACACCTAAGAATGATAAAATACATGTAATAACTCATGTAAAGTACGAATGAGTATAATCAGTGGAATATTAATTATTATGTAGTAAGCCGAAAAAGGATATACTTTGTAGTGTATGAAAATATATATTATTTTATAAAAATATTTAATTATTATTAATCATGATTGTCATCACGTGTTTCATAAATTACTAATGATAAAAGTAGCTGTACCTGTGTTCCAAATTTCTTTTGGTATTAAGTTTAAATTACATAAATAATTTCATGATTTAACTTACCTATCTCAATAATTGGACAGCTAAAAGCACAAAAATCAACTCAGAAAACACAAAAAAGTAACTGTGGCACGTAACTATTGACGGCGTGAAAATAAAATAAAATGGTGGAAATTGGAAACTGACAACAAAACATTAACATTGCCGATAATGCCGCTCTCTTCTCTACTTCATCTGTCGATAAAACATATTTCTTTACATAGACCTTTGGTGCTGCTATCTGCGGATACCTTTTAATAGAAGGAACAAAAATGGTGATATAAGGCATTACATGCTCAAAAGAGAAACACTGAATACAATTCGAAATAGGACAAATTTCCAAGTTACCTATCTCGACGATATCTCTGGAGTAACTAACACAAAATATAATAGATGGCGTAATGTCTAACATGTGAAAGATCGATAGTATAATATTTACCAATTACAACAATAGCTTGTTTTCCAATTACGGGAGCACAGTGCGACTCAGTGCCGCAAAATGCCGCATTAGCAGAGGCTTTGTTGGAAGAGATTAGTTTTTAAATGCGACAATAGAGTGCACTAAAAATCTGAAAAATAAATTTACCTTTTAATAAGTAAACAATAGAAAGAATTTTAATTCGCTAAAGTTTTACAATAATTAAACAACAGAAAGGAAAATACATTGAAAGTAACTGTTATACCTGATTCTTCATAAATGGTTCATATAGTGGTTGCAAAATAAATATTTATTAACAACAATTCAGTATTTATACTCTTGTTGACAAAAATAATTAAATACACATCAATTATGCCAACTCAATGAAAAAACACTTAAAATTTCATGTTAACTTATTGGTACCACTTGCGCATTACACCCGAGAGCTTTTCCTTGTGCTCGTCGGTGCGTGGCATTGCTGATGTTGAAACACTCGATGCTGCGCACAGTGCCGCATTGTGCGCTCTGGTGCTGTAATTGGAAAACTACCATAATAAGTGGTGTTAACATCAGAGTTGACATCTTTGCACCAGAGGCATTACTGCAAAGTAAAAGTGTGATTCGATACTTTGCCGTTTTAAAACCACTGCATTTTTCTCCAATTTCGCAATGAATGTTTAGCTGGGCACCTTTTTCCAGAATAACCCAGTCTCATCTGATTCAATATTTGATCAGGGCAATATCCACCATCATCAATGATTTCCGCTAATACTTTGCGATAATTCATAGCAGCTGTTTCATCGGCGGATGTTGCCTCGCCTTGTATCTTCACATTGTAAAGTGCGTACCGTTGTAAAAATCCAGCAAACCAGCCATTGCTCGCAGAAAATGTCACGTTTCGTATACAGGATGACGAACTTGGTTCTAAATCCTTCAGTTGCTTGAAATACTGTCTAGTTTTTCCTTGAATTAATTATTTGTGAACGGAGATTCGTTTTTTAGTTAAATCTTTAACCCACAACACAAGAGCCTTTTCCGTCTTCTCTTTTACAATATTTCTCGAACACATGTACAAACACAAATATGTACAATGTACAGATGTACATTGATAAGAAACATTAAACTGGTGCTAACGCCGCTAAGATTCATGTACCGCATAAAAATAAACGAAAAATATCGCACAAAAACAAAATCGCATAAAAAAGAATATATATATATATATATATATATATATATATATATATATATATTTATATATATATATACCGGGTGGTCCAACTAAGTGAAGACATTGAAATATCTCGAAAAATAAACATTGTACGAAAAAATTTCCCAAATGAAAACTTAATATTTGAAAGGGGGTTATGCACTGGTACTAAAGTTAGAACTCCTCCTCCACCTCTTCTGCAGGGGCGGGGGGTAACTCTGAAACCTTAAATGGAAACCCAATTTTTTTCTTGCAGATTCAGATTTTATGACAAAAATAAGAAGACTTTATTCGAAACATTTTTTTTTAATCTTTATAAATGGCGATGTAAAACGTTAAAATTGGTTACGTTTTTTTTTTCATAGAAACCCATGTGATTTAGTACAAAGTAATAGAAAACAATAGAAAACGATTTATTTAGAGTTGGGGTGCTTGTTCATTGGCGATTCGCCTTACCTCCTGCTTTTCAATTAAAGTAAATGTTCAAAAATTTGACCTTCAACTTCGATGCATTTATTGATTCGCTCTTCAAATGCTTGTGCACAGCTTAAAAGTGTCTCTGCTGGAATTTGAGCTCAAGCATTCTTGATTCGCTCTATCATTTCTTCACGAATTGTTGGCACTCTTTGATAAACCTTGTTTTTTAGAAACCCCCACAAGAAAAAATCTGGTGATGTCAAATCGGGCGACCTGGCAGGCCAATTTACCGGGCCACCTCTCCCGATCCAACGACCATTGAAATTGCGGTCTAATATCTCTCGTGCTAGTCGTGAGTAGTGAGCTGGACAACCGTCATGCTGATACCACATGGTTAACCGAATGTTTAAACTAATCTCCTCAAATGTAAGGTGTAAAATTTTGATATTTTTGTCCATTTAAAGTGCCTTCGACAAAATAGGGACCAATGAGTATATCGCCTATGATTCCACACCAAACGTTAACCGACCAAGGACGTTGATCAACTCAACTTGTCGCAAACAGTGTGGGTTTTCTACACTCCAGTAATGCATATTGTGTCGATTAATGTTACCATGGTTTGTGAAGTTAGCCTCATCGGAAAATAGTACTTCACGGAAAAAATTGGTACCTTCGTATCTGCTCACTTGCCCATTCACAAAATCTTACTCGATTATAAAAATCATCCCCATGAAGTTCTTGGTGCAGTGAAATATGATACGGATGAAACTTATGTCGATGCGTATTCTGAAAATACTAGTTCGAGGAATTCCAGAATCGCGAGCTAAATCTCGAGTGCTTACCCTGCTTAAACATTCCTATTGGGAAAAGTTAAATCCTATAGGCTTTTTCAGAATTTGAATAGGAAACATCATATTTGAATAGGAAAAGTTAAGAAATTTCTGGCAAACGGAAAATGTCTAATAGGATTATACAAATCTGAATAGGAAATAAAATGATGATCGTTAACTTATAGGATTTAGAGCTTTCCTATTGACACAACTGAATAGGATTATGATGATTCTAAAAGGAAGTTAGCGATTCTATAGGAAATGAAGAGTTGTTATAGGAAATGAAAGTAGAGATCTAAATAGGAAACCAAGTGAATCAATAGGATAATGCGACTTAGAAAATTTATCTTTATTTCTAAATTTCGCAATGGGATTCTGCATTATTCAATAGGTTTGGCTTCACCAATGTCCAATAGGAGATGAATAGTTGTCAATAGGGAAATACGACTTAGAAATTATTTTTATTTTTAAATAAACCTCAATAGGATTTAGCATTATTCACTAGGATTGACTCCTATAACATCCAATAGGAGATGAATAGTTGTCAATAGGGAAATACGACTTACAATTAGAAATTATTTTTATTTTTTAATAAACCTCAATAGGATTTTGCATTATTCAATAGGTTTGATTCCTCCAACGTCCAATAGGAGATGCATAGATGTCAATAGGGAAATACGACTTAGAAATTATTTGAATTGTCAAATAAACCTCAATAGGATTCTGCATTATTCAATAGGTTTGACTTCTCCAACATCCAATAGGACATGAATAGATGTCAATAGGGAAATACGACTTAGAAATTATTTATATTTTATATTGATCGAAACAATCGATATGGGAATGAAAAGTTGAAAAAAATACAAAAAGAGACAGGACAAAGAAAAAACTTAAATGATACTAATGAAACTGATGAAACGAATAATGAAGAAAATGAAAGACATGCTAATGGAACAAATGATGACATAAACAATGAAAGGAGTAATAATGAAGAAAATAACAAAGTAGAAAATGACAAAAGTGATGATGAAAAGCACGACGATATAACTACTTCAAGCAATGATAATGAAGAAAATCATAATATACACACAAGAAATGATGATGACAGAGTTAATTACAACGTAGAAAAGGAAAGGAGTGATGATGAAGAGCACGACCATTTAGATCGTCAAGAAAATGATGATGAAGTAGATGAGGAAAAAAATAATGAAGTAAACGATGATAGTGATAGTGACAGTGAGAAACAAAGTGAAAAAAGATTTAAAATGATTACAGAAAGTGAAAGCGAAGCCACTGATGGACAGGAATAAAAGTTCGAATTAAGAGAAAAATTGATAATAAATAGTTTTTATAAACAAGTACTTTATGATCATTAAAAATTCCCTAAATTAATACATACAGTTTATATACCTTATTTATATACCTTATTTATATACCTTATTTATTATATACCTTATTCAATGGGAAAATTATAATCTGAGAAGTCCTATTCAATTTATTAAAATCCTATAGAAGAATCGAATAGGATTCTGGATTATTCTATAGGAAATTCTGAGACTGCAATATTCCCATTGAATAGTATCAATTCCTATTGGACCATCTAAAAGGAATTGCCTCTTTTCAATAGGAGAATTATAATCTGAGAAGCCCTATTCAATTTACTAAAATCCTATTGAAGAATCGAATAGGATTCTGGATTATTCTATAGGAAATTCTGAGACTGTAATATTCCCATTGAAAAGTATCAATTCCTATTGGAGCATCTAAAAGGAATTGCCTCTTTTCAATAGGGGAATTATAATCTGAGTCCTATTCAATTTACTAAAATCCTATTCAAGAATCGAATAGGATTCTGGATTATGCTATAGGAAAATCTGAGACCACAATATTCCTATTGAATAGTATTAAATCCTATTGGGAAATCGAATAGGATTTAGCGTATCTCAATAGGACAACTGAATAGGATTCAGGAGATTTCTATAGGAAAATAAACCTTCAATAGGATTCAATAGGAAATTTCCGATGCAATTTTCCCATTGAACTTACCGCTCCCAATAGGATTGTTTAAGCAGGATACTTGGGCGTTTTGGGCAACAGCAGCTAGCACAGCTACCTCATTAGCTTCTCCACGTTCTTTTTTTAGATTGCACACTTCCATGGGTAGTAAAGGCTTTAACAACATTGTAAAAACATGACCGCGACCGAACATTAATTGGAAAACGCACAGCATACAAGGCAACAGCATCGTCTATATTTCTTCTACACTCGCCATAAATGTAAATCATTTCAACTTTTTCTTCTATAGAAACAGGAAACATTTTTCTGCTCTTAAGTCGAACACTGTTTTGGTTTTATAACAACAATTATTGCGTGAAACAAAAAGAAAAAAGATGGTAGCAGAAGCCGCCTTGATAAACACCTGGTTTTTTTTTTAAATCTAAATGTAACTAATTTTAGCAATTTTCACCGCCATCTACAGAGATTCTAGAAAAATGTTTAGAACAAAACGTTTTTTTGTCGAAGAATCTGAATCTGCAATAAAAATATGGGGTTTCCATTTAAAATTTCAAAGTTACCACCAGTCTCTCTTAGAAGGAGTAGGGTGGGAGGTCTAAAATTATTATCAGTGAATGGCCCCCTGTGAAATATTAACTTTTCATCTGGGTTATTAGTTTGTAATAAAATGAATGGACCACCCGGTATATACATATATATATATATATATATATATATATATATATATATATATATATATATATATATATATATATATATACATATATATATATATATATATATACCCACAGGATATATATATATATATATATATATATATATATATATATATATATATCCTGACAGGATATCGACCATCAAGCCTGTGCCTTCGTCGATCTGATGTTTCAATGATGACAAACACCAATGCGAATTGTAAAATTTTAGCTGAGTACTTCATGAATCTTCTCAACTGTCACCCCCCATCCAGCAATTTTATTTTTGAACAATCTGAATCCAATCCAGAATCCGTGCCGCCTTCCTTCCAGGAGATAACTGACATCATTCACTCATTGAAAAACGACAAAGCCCCTGGGGAAGATGGAATCATTGCCGAGTTATGGAAACTGGCTGACGACAACCTCATTCGCAGAGTACAAAATATAATATGTGATATTTGGGTGACTAAACAAATCACCCCAGAAGTGAAATGTGCACTTATACACCCGCTTCATAAAAAATATGATAAGATGGACCCGAACAACTATACCCTCCTACCAGTAACGTACAAAATTCTTTCGAAAGCTCTCTTGAATAGACTTGAACCACAAGTAGACCCACAGATAGGAGAATATCAGGCAGGTTTCCGTAAGGGGCGCTCATGCCCGAAGCAAATTTGGATTCTGCAGACAATCTGGCAAATACGATCTTGTAGAAACACCGTACTTACCTTTGTTGATTTCAAAATAGCCTACGACTCCGTCGACAGACCAACTCTCTTCAGCATTCTGGAAGAGTTCAAAGTTGATAGGAAAACCCGGGCATTAATTCAACAAATTCTCATTGATATTAAGGGTTAAGTTTGGTGGAGAAATTTCTCAACCTTTTGAAATACATACACGGGTTTTCCACAGGGAGATGGACTTTCACCGATCCTTTCTAATATGGTTGTGGAAAAAATAATCAGAACTTGGGAAAAAGAGATTAAGGGAATACACATTGGTAAGAGAAGAGATTATAGAGCTAACATCAAATGTTTGGCGTTCGCTGATGATCTTGCTATATTATCGAATACCAGACAAGCAGCAAAGCATGCACTTGAAAAATTACACGAAATTTCACAAAAAGCTGGTCTCCTGATATCTTATGAAAAAACACAGTATATAGAACGATCTCCGTCGGAAAATCTACCCATCAAGACACGATATGATTCTGTATCCAGAGTTTCCCAGTTTAAATACTTAGGAGAAATCATCCAACCGTCCGGCTTAAATATAATAGCAAATCACGAACGAGTAAAAAAATTACAGAGAGCCTACCGACTTACTTGGAATCATTATAACAAAAAATCAATATCTGTTAATGCAAAACTACAACACTACAAATCAGACGTTCTTCCTGAAGCACTGTATGTCGCAGAAAAAAACACTAATTCATGGTCATTCAAAAATCAAAAAAATAGAGAAACAAGAACGTAAAATTCTCCGAAATTTTTTTGGGCCTGTGAATAGGGAGGGGATATGGATTAAGAGACCATCATCAGAAATGTATAAAACCGCAGAACCTATCACTGACACTTTCAGAAAGAGACGAGCTAAGTTTTTTGGTCACATATACAGAATGGACCAGCACAGAATTACGAAACAAATTTTCAACATTACCTTCAACAGTAAAGATAGGTCCAAATGGATACAGGAAACTGAAGAAGACCTCAAGCAGCTAAACATCACAATACACGACATGAATGATCGGGTTAAATTTAGAAACACCATAATGTACTATAAATTTGATAAAGCACTGCTCCCAAAGATGCCAGGAAAAAAGTGGACGGACGAATGGAAGAAAGAACATAGTGCACGAATGAAGAGGATTTGCGAAGAACGTCGCCGCATGACTGAGTTGTCATGAATTTTGTTCAAGTTTACACGCTCTCTTTAAGGGAATATATATATATATATATATATATATATATATATATATATATATACAGTCGAACTTTCCTAAATCGAAGTACCATAGTTCACGAAAAAATTGGAATTATAGAAAACTCGAGTTAAAGAAATATATAACTACAAAATTAGTAAAATTCACTTTACACAATTTATTCAAAGTAAATTTAACATAATATAACCAACATATGTATATATTTATAAACAAAAAATAAATATACATCATTATTTTAATGTTATAAAATTATGATTCATTAAAAATAATTATAATTATTATATATTTTTTTAAAAAGTCAGTAATTTTTAATTGTTTTCTATTAAAAAAGTCTCTATCTACAAAGTTCTCCAAAGTAGATAATGCGCGGTACACTTGTTGTCTTTAAAGCACAGATACTCGCTGCACTAATTTAGGTTAAGTAATTACGGATTTCTTTCTTCGTTGGTGGAATTGGCAGTGTTTCGTTGCTAGATAAGAGATCTTCATCTTCACGTTTTGTAATCTTGTTTAAAATATCGGCATCTGTTGGATTGTCCGCTATAACCACATCTTCATCTACAGATAAATAATCATTAAGAGACACTGTATTATCCCACTTATGGTGATTATATGTGTCATACGCGGACGCAATTCTGACCGAAGAGTTCTCTCACTTCTCATCTTCTTCACTCCAGTTTGTTTCGCCCTGTTTTTTAAATCTAGCCTTACTGAAACAATATTTTATAGTTTCTTGCTGAATATCGATGTCCCACGCTTTGTCAAGTTTGTATGAGCATCCCATCAAGTAAATGTTCAGGTTGATTGTCTACTGAGTCAACCATTGTTTTTCTCAGAATTCTTCTATAGTTCAATTGTATATTGTTAATAATTCCTTGGTCCAAAGGTTGTAACTTTGACGTCATGTTTGGCGGGAGAAGAACAATAAGAATCAAATTAAGCTGCTTAGAAATATTTGAGTGTGACGGTTTTCTGCATTGAATTTCTTGTCTAAACTAGAAAGCTATTCTTCATAATTTGCGCTTCTCATCCAATCTTTTTTGTTGCTTCTGACATACAGAAGGTACGGACTGGTAAAAAACGTGTATCTTTAAAGCATCGCGGATTTTTTGTTTTTCCAATCGCCAACGGTTTCAGTTTTTCAGAACCACACGTATTGGCTCACACCATGGCGCTGATTCCTTCTTTGCTGCGTTTTCTACCGAAGCACTTTTCGTCTTTAAATGTTAATGTTTTATTAGGCAAACATTTAAAAAATAAGTCCGTCTTGTCCGCGTCAATAATGTCTTTTTCATGATAAGATACTAAAAGTTCCGGCAAGATATTGTTGCACCACTCTTCAAAGTCATGTTCATTAACGTCTGCACTTTCACCACACATAACCTTTCAATAACGATATTGCATATTTGTGTGCGTTACCCAGATTATGTGAAAAACAATGCGAAGTGACATTTTTCGTTTTAAAAAACCTGCGTCAAGAAGTACTTCGCACGCATTAGTAATATATTAGAAAGATATAGAATATATTAGTAACCATTTTCCGAAAAATAATATATGTGCGAAAATGATTTTTGATAAGGTGTTATTGGTAAAAAGATACGTTTTACTGATGAAAAAAATAAGTGTTTATTGTCTACAAATGTGGCAACGGACAAAAAATGGATGGAGTTATTGTTTCATTTTAAACAGGATAATATTCCAGGAACAAATGCAGCAACAGAAAGTGTTTTTTCTAGTATAAATAAAATATGGTCAACTGACAAAATGCAGTTGAAGATTAAACTTTAAAATCTATATTAAGCGTAAAAAATAATTTGACCAATTCATGTGAGAAATTTCACATTTTAATAAATAAGCCGAATCTATTCACCCAGATCAAAAGTTTGAAGGTAAAAGAGAATCATATTTTTTTTTTTTAAATTAGATTAATTAAAAATCATAATGTTCAAATGATTGTATTTTACAAATATTTTTATAGTTACGAATAATTAATTGGTCTGCTTTCATAACTAGATTATAATTCTCATTTCATCCCATTTGTCCCGCTTTGTTTCAATGAAAATGTGGTCACTTTAGGTTAAACGCAAGAACCTTGTATAAGATGTTTCACTTAGAAAAATAGAGTGTATTTATTTACATATATAATAAGTTCATGGGAGAATCCAAGAATCTGTGCAAAGCTGATTTCACAGACAACAGTGAACCTATCTATCCTAACAATTAACTTTTGAACAACAGTTTGCTGCTTTTGTTTATTGAAGTGTACAAAAAATACACTTTCTATAATTACATTGGCCGTTCTGTATATATATTTCACTATGAGCCACCCTTTTTAAAATTAAATTTAATCCACCCTATATATTTCGATAATTTCGATAACAAACTAACCTATAAAAAAATCAAAACTCATAATATAACCTAAAAAATGTCATCTTTTCCATATTCAAATCATAACATGTTTCCAGCAAACCACAAGACTGTTTTCGTGTTAGATCACACCCCATATTTTGGAATATCTAGTGATCAACATATCGAGTTTGACTTTATAAAGTCCCGAACTGCTGGATTTATGCAGGTGAAACCTATTTCAAAATCTCTATGGACATGCAGTGTTGAATCTTCTATTGAATATTGTAGGATTGTTTGGGATCTTTTCCCACAAGGAAAATTGGTAATTGGCCTTTTTTTATAAATTCTGTATATATTTCTAATCTTTTAACCTTTTAATATTTCATAGGTTAATGCTTAATTATTTGCTATTTGAATGTTTAACTTATATTTTTCTTGATATAATTCTTAAAGAGGGTAGGAAAACAAAATGAGCATCAAAAATCATATACACTATGTTATGCTGCTGTAGTACTTACGAGAAAATACAATAAAGGGTGGTAAGCTGCTGATTTATTTTACAATCTCATTGATCTTTTTGGCAATGAAATGATTAGTAAAAGAGCATGTCAAGAGGTTTATTTTCACTGCTAAGCTAGGGATTTTTTTCTCTCCTAATGTGGATATCGGGTTATTTCAGCCCTTCAAACATTGGCCATGTGGCCTATTGTATTTTTCCACATTTTTTATGTACATCCATTGGATGTCGTTCTTTTACAGAGAGGAAGGTGTATGAAAGTGTAGGTACATCAGTTGCTTCCTCTTTCTGCAATGATAGTTTCACCACCTGCGTTAAAAACTGTAAGGGCTGCCTATACTTATGTCTAAGATCAAGACACCAAGCACAAGTGTAGGCAGAGGGAGGGCAGCAAAATCCCTTAGAGGAACGAAGACACAAGTATAGGCATGCCATATATTTTATTTTTCTAGGAAGATGGGTAAATGGTGTCTATGAGTGTTGTTATGAGTTGTAGATGGTTGTAGTCTGTTTGTGTGTATATTCTTTTTGTGTATATTCTCTACAGAAGCCTATGTATGTTAATAATTTTATTGACAGCTGGCCTAACATTCCTCTAAGTGATTTTCCCTCCATCTGCCGACACTTGTGCTTGTGTCTTGATCTTAGACTCAAGTATACGGAGCCCTTACAGTTTTTAGCGTGGGTCGTGAACCACATGACAGATTCATGACAGATTTACTATGATGGCTATGCCAAAGCCATGCACAGGAGTTTAGTGGCATATTTTTCCATACTTGTGCCCCAGGACTTGAACCCTTTTGACTATTGTGCTATTTTGCTTAAGTGAATGAATGTGTAACATTGTTTGCTGAACTCTGCTATATTTTTGCAGAACGCTTGGGTTCCATGGAACCCAGTTTAAAGAATGCTGTAGTATACCTCAACAACAATATCACAACAATATAATCATGTTAGAATATGTAAGAAGAGACCAAACCACAAAAAATGTTCTGGGCTTTTTGAACCCCCACAAACCATCATTGATGCTGCAGGCTTCAATATAATGTGCATAAAACTGCACAGCTTTGTTTGCCACAGACGTGCTAGTTTCAGATTGGTTTGACAAAAAAAAAATATTACACACATCCAAAGCTGAAATGAAAATAAGTGAGCCACTCCACCCTTCCTAAAAGTTGTACAGCATAGTTTAGGATTTTTATGCAAATTTTAATTTCCAAATAGCATATTTCTTAACTTCAATGGCCAGATAATTATCAACCTAATATTTTTTATCCATTTTAATGAATGTAAAATATTTTATACATTTTTTATTACTAGATTTTTATTTTAAATCAATTTTAAATATTGCAATGAAGGAAAGTTGTAGAATCTATATTAATTTTGTTTAAAACTCGAAAATAAAATCGAAATAATTGTATTTCATTATTACTTAAAGTTAAATGTTATTTTAATTTTATATATGATGACTTTCTTTTATTCTAAGTTTGTAAAGAAGCATTAATGTTTTACCACATAAATATGTGTTAGTAAAATTCTAATATAATGTAAATCACTATCTATATATAGACTATATACTATCTATATATTTTGATACTTTTTAAAGAGATATTTGTTTACAGATTCGTTTTATTGCTAGTGATGGAGTTGCTCATATATTAAACACATGGTCGCCTCAACAACAAAATTTAAATCATGTAAGTGTACAGTAAAAGTTTGATGGTTAATTAAAACACAATAAAATACGCCCTATCTTATGTATTGATGGATCATTCTGTAGGAATGTTGTGAATTCCTCATCTATTGCTTCAATTTTTTTCTTGCTAATCCTGATACTTTCCAAAGAAACTTAGTTCTTGTACACTACAATTTGGAATTATGGCTTTTTCAGTTATTTTCCAGAATAGGTAGTATAGCCTTCATATGCGTTTTATTGTAAAATCAAGAAAGTGCTTATAGATTAAAATTCTTCCACAAGAGAATGATTTATCTTCGGGCCCACTGCCTGAATGAAGAGGAACTGCAATCTTTGAATCTCACTTGGATCCTAAGATTTCTAAAGGATTCGGGGTTTGAGGGGGCGCTCTAAATGAAAAGTACACCAACATTTAAACGGGAGAGCGGGGATACAATAGATTAGAGATGGGCATAATGGAGTGACAATAAGCGAACATTCGATTATTCTAAATCATTCGACTATTCTGCATCATTCGATTATTCTGCATCATTCGAATACCCCATTATCGCTCGCGTGCATGAGTTACAAATGATGAGTCGGACTGGGAAATCGGAACCGGGCCATCGACTGTTAAAAGTCGTCGGCGCTGCCGAGCTGCGCATAACCGAGTAACAATAATCAATTGATTTTAGTAATTCCAGTTTTTGAAGTAGTGATGGGTCACACTATTTCAAATGGTTTTTAAATCTTTTAACAAAATCTCTGTTGATGAATAATAAAGCTTGTTTAAATCAAAATACGAGAATTAATTAAAAATAAAAATGGAGAATTATTTAGGAACATAATTTGGTTTAGATTTGTAGTATTCAGCCTGCTCCTTCTATCTTTTGTCAGTTCGCCGGCTTTTGAGAATATCCGTTCAGATGGTGGTGACACACACAAATTCTTATGTGAAAGTTGGTTCAATTCGGGAAAAATGTCTTTCCTTGACTCCCAGAATTGTTATTTGGGATTTAGTTACCTTTCTATTAGCGGTAGCTAGAAGTATTGTTTAACTTGAATGATATCCGAAGTAATGGGAGTCGTAACTAGATGATCGTATTTACTTTCATTTCAAAATGTTCCTATAGCAAACTGGATCGGATTTTATTTTCATATGAACCTGTAAATAACGTGAGTCCCAAAAGTCTTGGAATCCACTCTTGCCATGAATTTGAAGAAGTAGGTTATTTCCTAATAGTATTTATCTCATAGTTGAATTTCAATTTCCGTCATGTTTTGTCCGAACTTTTTGACGTATAACCTTATTATTTGCTCTAAACTTTTATATTCCCGCCTTTCAAACTTGGCGGATGCGCATGCGCATAACTAACCGTAAAAAGGTCTTATTACACACATACAATTAAACGAATTATCTATATATTATCTATTATATTATATGTCATTTTTATGTCGGTGTCAGTGGTATTGAGGTTATGTCGCATTGTTTTTAGTGTTAAGTTCAAAAATTTCATTAGTTATAAATAAAACGCCTTCTCATAAATTTAACACTGATTTATTTTATAGTGTTGTTAATTATAATATTAAGAAAGAAGAACAAACATTACAACAGATGTTCAATGAGTTGTCCATTTTCACAAATACATAAATTAATTCGCCGTTTTATGTTATCGAACACATTTTGTAATACTGTTTAGTCTATCTCTTCACATTTTATTGAAGATAATTTAATGTTTCACGGGCGATGTGAGGTCTATCAGAATCTTGTTGGAAGAAGCCATTTTGGAGTTCATCATTACAAAGTTCGTTAATAAATTGTTGGCAAAATAGTGGCTCTATAAGTGGCAGCGTGTAAATTACCATTGAAAAATATTGGTCCGATAATTCTGGATCTTGACATTGCTAACCACACACCAACTTTGATTGGATGCAGTGGGATCTCTTGTTTATACAAAATCAGAAATGCAGTCCAGGACGAACCTACCACCTCAATTAGGAGACTAGCTCAACAGTTGAATTTAAGTTGTACTACCACTCACAGGATGAGATTCGTCAAGATCTTCAGATGAAACCATATAAGTTGCAAATGTACCAAGAACTTTTACCACTAGATTATAATAAAAGACTGGCCTACTGTCAGTGGGTCCATGAAAATATGAACGACGAAGTGTTAAATTAAACATTTTACACTGATGAAGCCTGGTTTCATCTAACTGGATACATTAATTCCCAAAATATACACATGTGGAGTGTTGACAACCCACATTTTTTTAGAGACTGCATCCAATCAAAGTTGGTGTGTGGTTAGCAATGTCAAGATGCAGAATTATCGGTCCAATATTTTTCAATGGTAATTTAAATGCTGCCACTTATAGAGCCACTATGTAACTCCTCGTATTAATAATGAGAATATTATAAAATACACTGCCGAGCATAAAATTAGGTTCACTCCGTAATTTGAAGTTATTTTAGAAATTTTTTGTTTTTTACGTGTTTTTTTGGTTGTAACAGTTTACTAACTGATGCTTGAATAAAACAAAAGATTGTTGTTGTTCAAAGTTTATTGCAGTAACGAAAATGAACAATTTTAATTTGATATGCTAACTAATGAAAATGAACAAGTTTACTTTGATATGCTTTTGTCAAAACAAAAGAAAGTTTAAGGACAGCATGGCTTTTGTTTCTGTTGTGTCATTTGTTTGTTGTAAATTGTTTGTGTATTGTTGTCATTGTTTGTGTTTTGCAATGAGCATAAATCCTGTGGTTACGGCACGAATTGTGGCGGCTTTAGAAGACGGCTGTGGCCAGCGCAAAACTGCGAAAAAATTTGGTGAAAGTCTTTCGAGTGTGCAACGAGTATGGCGGCGGTACGAAAAGACTGGTCTGCTCACTCGAAGACCTGGTTCAGGCCGAGGCAAGAGTACAACAGCTAGAGATGACCGCTTTCTCGTTTCTAGTGCTTTGAGAAACCAAACGGTCACGGCAGTTTTCCTTCGAAATCATCTGCAAGAAGTGAGAAATGTAAACATAAGTGAGTGGGCAGTTAGGAGGCGACTTCATGCTGCTGGATTATCTTCTCGAACTAGAGCTACTGGACCGCCGCTTTCCCGTGCACACGGGATTGTCAGGTTGAATTTTGCACCGGAACACTTGGCTTGGACAAAAGCGGATTGGAGTCGCGTATTGTTTTCCGTTGAATCGCGATTCTGTCTTAGGGGCTCAGATAGACATGTAAGAGTGTGGCGACGACAAGGCGAGAGATATGTTCAAGCGTGTATTGCCGAGCGACTTCCATTTGGTGAAGGATCAGTTATGGCATGATTTATTTTAGTGTTGTGTATCTTTTAACACCCGTACGGAGTTAGTCTTTATCGAGAATGGGACGTTGACTGAGCATGGTTGTCTGACAGAGGTCCTAGAAGACCATGTTTTACCGTTCATGGTTATTCTTGGAGACGACGCGACATTTATGAATGATAACGCACAGCCCCACACTGCTCGGATAGTTACTGAGTATCTTGACGAGTGTGAAATCACGCGATTTGTTTGGTCAGCTCGCAGTCCAGATTTATATCTAATTGAGCATATTTGGGATGAGATGGGAAAACGTTTAAGACATGTGCCCGCTCCCAGAAATTCTAGAGAGCTTCGCGACATACTGGTGCAAGACTGGGACAATCTTCCTCAGAATGTGATCCAAAATCTGATCCAGAGCATGCCTCGTCGTTTTCAAGCTGTTGTCACTACCAGAGGAGGAAATACTCGCTACTGAAGTACATAAACTTTCTTTTCTTTCAAGAAAAGCATATTAAAGTAAACTGGTTTATTTTCATTACTTAGCATATCAAATTAAAATTGTTCATTTTCATTACTTTCAATAAACTTTGAACAACAAAAACCTTTTGTTTCGTTCAAGCAATCTGTTAGTAAACTGTTACAACCGAAAAAACACGTGAAAAACTAGAAATTTCTAAAATAACTTCAAATTACAGAGTGACCCTAATTTTATGCTCAGCAGTGTATTCTCATTATTAATACGAGGCCTTCCACTTCTTGATTTGTTGTTAATGTTACCAGTACTTCGAATGAAATCAACTGATCGTAATACCTGCCTTCCAAACTGATTCCTATTAAATACAGCCATAGGAAAACGTTGCCTAAATTCTTCAATGCACAGGTCGATACTGTATTCCCATTCACCATTTTCCAGGCGTCTACCATTACCAAAATAACTTTCGACAATAAAAGTTTTCTGCTCTTTTGGAAACATTTTTAAATTAATTAAATCAAGTAAGATGAGTAGAAATAACTTACAACGGCGAATTAATTTGTGTATTCGTGAAAATGGACAACACATTCAACATCTGTTGTAATGTTTGCTCTTCTTTGTTAATTTTATAATTCACAACACTAAAATAAATCAGTGTTATGTATATAAATCATAAGTTATGAGAAGGCGTTTTATTTATAACTAATGAAATTGTTGAACTTAACACAAAAAACAATGCGACATAAACTCAATACAACTGGCAGCTACTTAAAAATGACATTTCTTAATTCGTTTAATTTTATGTGTGTGAATTAGGAAATGAATGACCTACTTCTTCAAATACGTGGCAAGAGTGGATTCAAAGACTTTTGGGACTCACGTTACAATCAATATTACAAAACACATTTTTGCACATTGGACATTGTACCAGACGCTAATGTACTCCTTTTAAAGTGAGCCACGATTTTCTTTTGAGTCGTCGTTCCTTAGGATCGTCGACACATCGTCGTTCCATCGTCGTTTCTTAGGACGTATATGATACTCAGATGTGTATGTGCAACAAAGAGATGTGATACTTATTCATAGTGATACTAGTGGTACTATTTGAAGCATTGTCTGTGACAATACTGACGACTTCATATCTATCATCACTATCAAAAATATTCAATTCACGGGCAACATTTTTTGCGGAAAGTGGTTTAAATAATTGTTTTGTTTCAAATAAGGAGCTCATCATTTCGCTTACTTTTATATAATGGGCAGTAACCGCTACAAATGATTTAGTAGAACATGATTGATTGACTAGAACATGACCATATATCCGTTTTTATCGCCAAATGCGAAAGTACGTAGGATTTGAGAATACCCGGTCTTTTTAGACTCGGCGAGCGACTCGAGCCGACGATTATTTTTCGGGTCCGTGGCCGGGTCTAATCCGTCTCGCAATTTTAACAATATCACGAAAGGATTTTTTGTGTTCACGCATATGGTAAAACAAGCGATACTGTACGAACTAGCCGATTAACTTAAGTGGGACTTATTGTTAGATAAACAAGGGATTTGAAGAATGTTATGGTAAATAGGTAAATAAAACCTAATAGGGATTAAGTTAAGTGAGACTTAGATTAACAAGGGATATGGAGAATGTTTTGGTAAATAAAACAAAACTCCACAGGAGGCTAAGAGCGGAGGGCAATCGATGAATTCCTTTCTAAATTGTCTAAAGATTTCAAGATAATGATTCAACTTGTCCGTATTCTTCGACTTCATCGACGCTCTCGTCAGAATAATATTTACATCTTGATCGTCATCAATACCATCTTGACCATTGTCATCTTCATCTCGCATGCCGGTAATATTTTTCTTTTTATACACTACATCACAAACAGCTAAGTGTATAGTGTGATTCCAACATATATTATAAAGACTAGGAGATTTTCATCCAAATTTAATCATTACATTTGCACCGTCGCCGGTTGAACCAACTATATGTTTTTTAAAATTCATATTAATGTGTTCATAATAAACCGCACAAGGTTGTGTTAATCCAGACTTTTAGGAAGTTCGAGCGTAACTAACGAGTCAAAATAATGTTTTGTAATGAATTTTTCTATATTTTAAATTATCCTAATAGTTATAAAAATTCATTATTTTTATTTATAACATAACAAATTTAAAAATTGGTAACTATTATTTATTTAATACAATAAAGTTATTAAAGGACTTCGTTATTTTTGAATTGTACGATGTAATAATAAAATCTGGCGACAGCGCTTTATTGTATCTTGAAACTTTATAGTACAGAGAGAGAGAGAGAAAAGAACAAGAAAAAAAAAACAAGAGAAAAGAATGTTTCCATCTTTTTCTTTTCTCAGCTGTTCTCGCGACGTTGCCAAACCATACGTCATGTGAATTACTGTCGATAAACAATATTCAAAATAAAAAGTTTAACTTTAATTATTTAAATAATTACATCGGGAACATCACATTGCTTTAATGTTATCTAAGTTTATTGTATATAGGTTTTTATTCCTTAAAGTTGGGAAATTAATATCGAAAAAAATAAAGACGTGACGGAAGCTTGTTGGCCCTAGGAGCCTGTGTATAAGAATCGAAAAAACATCATTTTTGATTTTTTTTCTCCGGATAAGGTAAACGGTGGATGTGGACACTTTCAAATTTTGAGAGGGCATAAATAAAATATTGATCTGCATGTATAAAAAGTATCAAAGCTTAAACTTGAAAAAAAATATTTAACATGGGATTCGCTCGAACCTCTTTAAGCCGTTGCGTTGGATTAAATTCACGCTAAAGGACAGTTGAATAGATGTGTCCACTTTTCAGCGCATAGTACGCTACACACAGCGGCATCAAAAGCCTAGAAGCTAGGAGTAAATATAGACGAAATAAAAAGACTATAATCGAACAAATTTGGAGGGGGATTGTACTTCATTAGTGAGTGCGATAATCAGTATATGACAATGACAATGCATAAAGGTTGAACATCGGAAACTATAATTTCGACTAAAATTTTATCAACTTGTAATCCTAAATAAATAAAATTGTTCGTCAATTTGTAATCCACTTGAAAATGACAATTTTTGGACTCCTGAATTATAAAGCTAGCTCTGACATCGTGTATACGTCAAGGGAAACTAGATTTTTACACACAATGATGCAAAGTACGGCTACTATACGGTAAAGTCACTTTACCGCATAGTGGCCGTACTTTGAAACATTCACAAGGGGACCCCCGGACGCGTCATCACCGATTTGGCCCAAATTTACAGTATATGTAGGCCTTGACTACAAATGAAAGTGACGCAAGCGGGAGGGCCAGATGGCCTTGCGTTAAAAAAATAACTCACTTTTTACACGGACCGGTAAGTTACTGACAACTCATAAGCCCGCTATGTTAGCATAAATTTCAATGGCTGGTTAGCGCATTGGTAAGAGCTCGGCTTTATAGTACGAGGATCGCTGGTTCGATTCACCGTGGGAACGCTTTTTTTTCTTACAATTTTTAAAATGACTTTAATTAATATTATTTTTTATTATTGTTTAACTTTTTAATTGTAATTATTAATTTGTCAATTTAATTATTTTATTAGTATTAATATTTATTATTTGTTTCTTTATAACTTCAACGATTAATTCATAAAATTGCTTTCTTTTATTATTACTATTATTGTTATTATTCTTTATTTTATTTTTTCGATACTACTTGCGCCACAAATGAACCGTAGTTACCATTCATAATGTAGTATTCTTACTTATAATTTTACAAAGGTATTTCCAGAGGTATTGTAATTAAAGCGTACACGAGGAATTGGTATATAAAATTAGATATTTTTATTATTGTACAGGTGAATCACATGTGCTGGGGTGATAATTATCGTAAAAACAAGGGAAACAGTAATTGTGTCGGCACCTTGCACACGTTACAAAAGCCGAATTTCTACAGCTACCTGTTTTTTTTAAATTATCCATAGAAAAACAAGCTTGATTTACATTAATAAAAGTTTCTCTGTCGTCGCAGAGTTTGGCAGCAAACCACGCGTAATGCAACATGTCGCGGAATATTGGCGAGGATAGCTGGTGATGCAGGTTGGAATGTATTTTGATGCAGTCTTCTCGGGATGTGATTTCTCGTTCCTTCTCGATGAGATAAGAGCAATTTTGCATCTTCCTGATAAAATTCATTACCTGACGATAAAAATACACGTCGCAGGGTTGCACTAGAGGAGTGCATTTCGGGGGAATCACTTTAATACTGCACGTTGGCAATCCATTTTCATCTTGGAAAATGTCGTCGTATAATTGTGGATTTGTTTGTCCTCCCCACTAGTCGATCAACAAAAGAAATTTGTTTTCCTACACGTAGGGTTTCATTACATCACTTAATTTTTTTTTCTACATAGCTGTTGCAAGTTTGCCGGATTTTGAACTAGTAGTGACAACATTACTATATTTTTTCGCGTACTCATCTACCGATTTTTTAACCCTCGGTCCAAAAGAGCCAGTACTCTCTTGCAGGCATACGAATACTGTTGTCAGAATATTTCCAGAAAGGGTAATCCAATATTGCGCTGTATACGAATGGGTTACTTTGTTCATATCCTTTCGTTTCAAGAGAATTAGTTTTGAGCCTCGTTGGTCCAGGGTACGGTTGTAAATGGACTGGTAGATGGTCTGGATTATAGAAACAACCCCCATTACAAATTCTTAGAAAATTCTTATTGTTAGAGAAAAGAAGATTTGGAATCTTTTATAATTCATACCTGGAAGGATCTATTATAAGCCCGTGGTCGCTACAATGAAAATAAAAGAAAGCAATTTTAAGAATTAACCGTTGAAGTTATAAAGAAACAAATAATAAATATGAATACTAATAAAATAATTAAATTGACAAATTAATAATTACAATTAAAAAGTTAAACAATAATAAATAATAATAATAATTAAAGAAAGTCATTTTAAAAATTGTAAGAAAAAAAAAGCGTCCCCACTGGGAATCGAACCAGCGATCCTCGCACTATAAAGACGAGCTCTTACTGCGCTAACCGGCCATTGAAATTTACGCTAACATAGCGGGCTTATGAGTTATCGGTAACTTACCGGTCCGCGTAAAAAGTGAGTTATTTTTTTAACGCTTGGCCATCTGGCCCTCCCATTTGCGTCACTTTCATTTATAGTCAAGCCCTACATATGTACTATATGTACTGTAAATTTGGGCCAAATTGTCAGCCAAAAAATAATAACAAATTTCCAATTTTCTAAATATCTAAATCTACCTAGCAAATCTAATCTTGCTCTAATATAGCAAATAATCTAAATCTAATTGTTTCTTAAATAATAATTGTCGGTCAAAAAAATGTTATACAAATTTCGTGCGAAAACCTTCGGGCTCGTTCTCCAAACGAGCTGTCGCGTTATAAAATCAACTTTTCCGCAATCTAATGTAAATAACTATCACCAGTTGAAAGTCGAGTCGTGATAAGTGTTATTCGATATAACTTGTTATTCGCAGTTATATAATATTTTTGCATATTCAGTGTGGTTAAAACAGTGAATTTTCAATTCAACCCTAATATTTGTTTAGGAGAATGGGTCGCTCAAAATGTTGAAACAAAGTACCTCTTTATAGAGGCAAATGCATTTATAATATTTTTATATTACACTTATAAACTATTAAGATTGTAATAGAATGCTAAAAAATCAATATTTTCGCTAATAATATTCTCGCTCTAAATATGTCTCTAAATATTATATATTCTATTCTCGCTCTAAATATGTTAAATAATAAAGTAAATTGGCTTAATTTACATAAGTTGCATTCTACAGGTACAGGCAATAATAACTGATAATATTATAATATCATCACTACTATAGATCTATAACGGTCAGGGTACATAGAGTCACCAACAAAATCTACATCTACATATAGTACAGATCTTGAATAAGCAGTAGAAAACTCCCCAAGAGAGTGTGACTGATCTCTTATATATCTCTTCCTCATCTTTAATTTTTTTTACTGGCTAAATATGCTTGTCTTAACAAATTTCAAATACAATATATTAGAAGTAAGACTCATTGATTTGAATTTTGTGCTTATCTATAATTTTTTGTATTCATATTTTCTCTAACTTCTCCATAACTCCTTAAAAATATTATAATGTAACAATAGACTCTATGGAAAATAAATGTAACTTCAAATCAAAAATAGTAATTCTCAAAGTTTAAAACTTTCAATATAAATTAAATATGCAAAATATTGTTAACGTTATATAAACAAATTAAAATATAATGAAAAAGTCGTAAATTTTATTTAACACTTGAATTGAATGTTTTCAGATTATGAATGGAATGTCTTTAATTGGTGTTCCACCATTACCACCTCCACCTCGATCAACGAATGCCCCAGAAAACACAATAATCCATGGATTACGTACTGCAATTGATGCCTTGAGTGAATGCACTGACCTTCAAATGGAAAAAAGGAACAATCTCAATTTAGACAGTCCATTGAAATTCGTAAACAAATGTCGAGTAGTTTGTATAACTTCAGCAAGAGATGACGAGAGTATGAAGAGATTGGAGGAGATTTTCCATAATGTTCTCCAGCAACAGAATAAAGCAGCTGCAGGAAACGACAAGTAAAACATCATAATTATTTCAAATAGTTTGCAAAATTAAAATACTTTTTTCAGATTGTTAAATATTGATCATTGCCATTTGGTCATAATGAACACTTATCCTATTGTGTTTGAATCACAAGTAAATAATCATCCGCCAAAACATGTAGGTTTTAAGATTTCATTAATGTATTTGTTTACTTTATTCATTAATTAGTTCTGGTTGATTAAATCTTATGTTTCAGTTGTCATCAGTATTAACAACAGAAGTGCATTCTATAAAAGCTCCATCGATTTCTTCAAAGCTGTCATCACTAATTCTTGAGCACTATGATTTAGCTAGTACCACAGTTACAGGTATTCCTATGAAAGAGGAACAAAATGCTAGTTCATCAGCGAACTACGATGTTGAAATTTATCACGCCAGTTCAGCCCATACTGCAATTCTTAAAGGAAATGCTGCTGATGCTGCTGCTATAAGAACAGTAAAGGAAGGATTGGAATATGAAACAGTAACAATAATTATTACACCAGAGCAATTATTTTTTCAAAACTAACGCCTCCCGCGCACTAGATAGCCTAGCTACGCAGACAGGCTAGGGCGGCCGAAATATTTGAGAAGCCAGTTTTAGCAGTCTATCGAGTCGAAAGTCATTTTAGTGAAAAAGTTTAAGAATAGAAAATACGTCTGGCTGTTGCGACAAGTGCGTGGAGACTCACGGCAGCCACATACATTGATTAAACTCGCTCTGGCTGCGCGCAGCCAATGGGCTACTGTTCAATCAGGCCTGTTCTAATTGCCGCCGCAGCCAGGAGTCCGTGGCCGCCTAGTGCGCGGGATTCCAAACACCCTCATGTATTAGACTGGCAGCCTGGTTGTGCAGCCAGGCTGCCTAGGCTTAAGCTTCTCCAGTTGCTTAGTTTTAATTTTTTCAGGTAACATTGAAATGGTGTACGCCAAGGAGTTGCAGTGCATCAGAAATGCAAAATTGTACATCAATGCATCGGATAACACCTGTTGATGTCAATTCGAGACCTTCATTGTGTTTAATTAATTTCTTATTAAATGGAAGGTCTGTGATGTTGGAAATGGCTAGGAAATCAGGAGGAAAAATTACTAGTCATTTATTGGCTGCACATGGTGGAGAAATTTTTATTCACACTTTATGTACAGCACGGTAAATATAATAATAATTGAGGAAATGTAATACAAAATGAATTTCTACATATTAATACATGATTAGACAAGAAGTATGTCAAAGTTGATCAAAATTAGACTAGCTATACAGACAAAACTAGACCACATAGGACATGAATAAAAATCTATGTCAAATATATAATATCTGGTACAGACAACATGTATTTACTGTCAAATTTTTGATTGATAGATCTGTATTGGAAGATCCTCCATCAATTTCTGAAGGATGTGGTGGAAGAGTTACAGATTACCGAATTACTGATTTTGGTTCCTTAATTCAACAGAATCGACTATTTCCTTTGAAAAATAGTAGTTATTCAGATCCGCCAATTATGAAAATGAAACAAAGACTTGCAAGACAAACCAAATATTGGCCATTGACAATTAGCTCTACTTTCATATTCAACTCAAAAGGAGTAAGTTGCAAACATTCAATTACATTTAATCATTATCCAGTTCTATTAACACTGTCGCAACAATGATAACATTTGAAAGTTAATAATTTTTTCAAACTTCTTGAGCCTTTAAGCCTATACATTTTTCAACTTTTTTTAGTTTCTTAAGAATAATATCACCTTTTATATATTCATCATTCTTATTCTTTAATTACTAAAGGTTGTTAATGTTCAAGGAATGATATCTCTTCTGTTTAATATTTTTCAATTATATAAATTACCTTTGATTTTTCTTATCCAAAGCAAATTAATATCTTTCAATATTTATTTTGTTTTTTTTTAATTATTCTAACTTGATTTTAGTATATAGATCCATTGCCATCAATTATAACAAAAGAAAAAATAACTGAAGATGAAGTTGTCCAATGTAGAAAAATAATCTACAATTTAATAGCTCAGGAATCAAGCCATGAAGCTTTGCAATTGTCAAATGTTGGACCAAGAATAAAAGGCCAAAAAAAGGAAGAACATTACAAATTGATGTGGAACGAATTAGAAACTTTAATCAAGAATAATCTGCATACAGAAAGTCATAGATCTATTTACGATTGTTTATTGGAGTGCCATAAATTTAATTTGGATGATAAAATGTCTGACAAAGTTGAATTGGATCAAGCTTTGAGAGAACTAGATCAAATGGGTAAGATAGTAATAATAGATCAAATTAGGCTATATATTTGCAGTAATGAATCAACCAATGCAACTAAGACAGAATACATTAGTTGATTCGAAACATTCGAAATGAAAAAAAATAATTTATCTACAGCCACTATTGTAATTGCCCAATATTGTACAGTTCGTGGATTATGTAAATACATCATACAACACACATATGTAACAATCCGCGATTAATGTTATTTAATAATTCAAAATAACACTTGCTTGTTTACAATTCGTTGATGGGTTGAGAGCTGCACGTTGATACTATTTTTAAGTATATAGTACTCCGTGATTTCCAAACAATCATTAAACGTTACATCATTCACATAGAAGCTGTCACTCATTTCGTTTTTTCACGTTTAAATCGAACACTACAAATAAATACTAAATAAAAGGTATGTAACCATTATTAATGTATTTCTTTTCATTTCTATCAGTCAAATAAGGTCGAAGGTGTTCCATCAAACATATTTTTCTTATTAAACAGAAACAAATTAGTGTGGTCGTAGATAAAGTATAGTACATAATTCGAGTTGTAAGACAATTACGTACTCGCGGAATTACGCGCGACCCGCGTAGCTTCTTACAACTCTCATTACGTAATATACTATTAAATAGGCAGTCAAGCACTGCCTACTGAAGTGAAAACTTTGGAATGAGTGTGTTTTTCTTAGAATTTACAAATGAAATTATTAACATTGGTCTGGTTTTCAAATCTATTGGCACTCGGAGCAATATTTACATTTTCACATAGTTTATTTAATAATAAAAACATATGATGGGCTGTGCAAGCCTAGTACAAAATATAAATACGACTTAAATGAAATAATAATTAATATATACTTATATTATTTATGCCTTATAATTATATAGGTGTTAATGAACTTTATTTTATTAATATAAGTTACAGGGTAAAGAATACATGAAAGTAAATGAAAGTTGGGAAATAATATATATATATATATATATATATATATATATATATATATATATATATATATATATATATATATATATATATATATATATATATATATATATATATATATGTATATATAAAGTAGACAATACCAATAATGAAATAAAATAGTAATAATAATAAAAATAATTCTATACAGATAAACTTGGAACATAAGATTAATAATTATGTAAATGAATTTACTGAATCCTAAGTTAAATGAACAATATTTATGATGTGAGACATTGAGCGCTAAAGCGGACTAACCCCAAAACATATAAAACTGCGTAATTTGCAAATGAATCCACGATTGCACAAAGACAATACAAAAAACACTGAATGCAACAACTTTTATACGGTTATCTAATTTTGGTTCAAAACGTGTGAGTTCATCCAGTTTTGGTAGATTCACGGGATAAAATAAAGTACGTTAATGCCATATACGCAAATTAGGTAAAATTGCGGCTTAGGCTGCTCTTGTGCTCAATGCATTATTTGTACTTTAAATCATTTGATTGTATTCTAAAAAAGAAACAATAAGTTAATGGTAACTGAAATATGAAAGAAAAATTTTACACTGAAATTTTTCTAAATAACGTATAAAACTGCATCGATCGTCGTTTTACATTTGTGGTACTGATTTTCCGATCATTAAACAAAGTCAAACCAAATATTATAGAATTTATTAATTCATAAATTCAATTACCGGTAGATTTTTTTTTTAAATTAAACGATTTAAATACTGGGTTGATATTTATTTTACGGGTTGATACTTTCTTAGATGCGCTGCGTTCTGTCAACACTGGCAAAAATGTTGAATATTAGTTTGACGCATTGACGTATGAATACTAGGGACGGTGTGTAAAGTACATTGACGTATGAATACTAGTATTTATAGATCCATGGTTTGACGTTCAGAGCCAACTTTAAATATATGTGTATATAGTATATAGATGTGTTCTTTTGCGCACATGCGTATAAATAGCGGACGATGAAGGGAAACTATGAGTTTACCCAGTTGACTTTGCTTTTAGGTCACACTCTGACTACAGCGTCAATGTCAATAATTTTTGACAGTCAATAAATAAACTTTTTGAGCTTCTCAAAAGTTCCAAACTTTTATGACAAGTATGGGTATAAACATAAAAATCTAAGTCCGCGAATAAAATTGAATAATTTTTTTTATTGACATAATTAATATTACATAATTTTTTTTTTTGTTTCTTTTTTAAAGCAAAAAAATGTCTTTCAATTTTCATATTGACAATATTAGAAATGCAACTGCAAGTCAGGAATCGGTGGGGAAATGGCATTATATTTGTCTTGTGAATGTGGCAAATATGAAATTGAACAAAGTGACAAAAAAACGATGTTTATCGGTGGAGGTCCAAAAAGGAGTTGCAGCAGAGAAAGATGACGTTATTACAAGCCTTCCCAAGGGAAGTTGGTTTGAGTTGAGTCTCCTGTACACAAATTTTGATGGTAACAAAAAGCTGGGTAGAGCGGGTAGCCTTAAAAATTATTGCCAATAATGTTAAGGTTTGTCCGAAATACATTACAAACTAGTGGCACTTCTGCAGGGAGGTTTGAACAGAAATGTCTAAGGGACAATAAAATGCTTGGCTGATTAACTGTGGTAATTGACGAAAGTAAATTTGGAAAGAGGAAATACCACAGAGGGAAACATGTTGAAGGAAAATTGGTTTTTGGAGGGATTGAGACAGGGACTAACAAATGTTTCATGGAAGTGGTAGCGGCACGCAGTAAAACTGAATTAAATAGAATGGGTGAGAGGCCATCTCCCTGTCTCACTCCTGTCTTGATTTCAAATGGTTTCGAGACCTCTCTCATGAACTTCACTTTGGATGTTGTGTTCGGTAATATTTCCTGGATTAGATTTCTGGTCTTGTGCACCTTCATTTCTTACAATTTATTGAAGTGTTTCTCTATTTATGGAGTTGTAGGCCTAGAATTTAGGTTGCCCGCCATAATGATATATTGATATCTGTTAGATTGTGTGAAACCGATTTATTGCATGATCTCCCGACAGTTCATGTATTCTATTTGAAATACTTGATACGACTAGATAGGTCGTGAAACCACTTGTTTCTTAATTTATCTCTTTATTAATAGGTCTGATAATTAAGGCACGTAGCTTTATACTATCAGATTACAGCACTTAGGCATGTCTAGAAACGTCGAATCAGTAAGTAAGATAGTGTAAATCCCAGTTAAACAAGTTCCTCATCAAATTTCACTAGCTGAGCTGGCATGAGATTTCATGAGCTACACGAATTAGATGAACTACTTGAACTGCCGACATTCATGCAATGGGTCAGTTCTAAACAATCTGACTGATTTCACTATATGACTACGACATATATAAATATAGTAAATATCAATCACTCAAATTACATGTAGGACAAATATGTGTAAACAGTTAGCAATTACTTCAAATTGTACAGTTTTATTTTTATAAACTTACTTTTTTTCAGTATTTTGTAACCTTTCTTGACTTTCCATTTCTAAAAATGTAATTAAAATAATGAGTATTATATAAACAATATAACTCTCTATGATTTAAAACAACAACAAAATAAGTTTGAATAATTTTTTTTCTTGTTTAGTTTTAAGGTTAGGTTAGGTTAGGTTTCTGCCGAATAAACATACAGAGCACGACTTATAGAAATATACACTGCGAGAAAGAGAAAGGAAGAGAGAGAGAGAGAGCGCGGTATAGAAATACACACTGAGAGAAAGAGATGGGCAAGTAACGTAACGATAGCCTTGTAACCATAGGCGTGTAAGGTTATCTGCCGAATCGCTCCTACCGAGACCTCCCTAAAGGAACTGCGTTCCAATAATCAGGACATGAGAAAAAGGAGTCCATGGGGTAAAGATTTGGAGACACAACGATAGAACCGTCAACATAAAATGTTTGGCATTCGCTGATGATATAGCCATCATAACAGATAATAGAAGAGAAGCCAAAGAAGCTCTAGAGATACTACACGAAATCTCAGCCAAAGCAGGGCTGTAAATTTCATACGAAAAAACACAGTACATAGACACAAAATCCATAGACAGTCAAATTTCAAATACCTGGAAGAGATTATACAGAAAACAGGACTGAACTCAAAATTCAATGAAGAAAGGATCACAAAACTACAAAAAGCATACAGACTTACATGGAACCACTACAACAAAAAGGAGTATCTCTATCAATGCCAAATTAAGATACTATAATACAGTAGTTTTACCAGAGGCCTTGTACGCCTCAGAAACAAAGGTAATCAAGGGACAAAGGAAAATCAAAGACATAGAAAAACAAGAGAGGAAAATACCAAGAAAGATCTACAGGCCGGTTCAGAAAGAGGGAATCTGGATATAGATACCAACAAAAGAACTGTACAAACAAACAGAGGTTCCAACGGTTCCAAAGGAAACCAACGGTTCTTGCCAAATTGTCCTATATTTGATCGAGATTTAAACGATCGTAGGCCTAGAATTTAGGTTGCCCGCCGCGATAGAACGATCGTAGGCCTAGAATTTAGGTTGCCCGCCGCGAAACGGCGGGAAACATAAATTCTAGGCCTACGATCGTTTAAATCTCGATCAAATATAGGACAATTTGGCAAGAACCGTTGGTTTAACCCCGGTTAGATTAGGTTGAGCGCCGAGAAAATGGTAGATAAATCAAGACAACATACGCGCGGCAGCGCGAACTCTCGATCCAATATAGGACAAAGTGGCAAGGACCGTTGGTTTAACTCCGGTTAGATTAGGTTGCCCGCCGCGAAGCGGACAGATAAATCAAGACAACATACGCGCGGCAGCGCGAACTCTCGATCCAATATAGGTCAATGTGGCAAGGACCGTTGGTTTAACTCCGGTTAGATTAGGTTGCTCGCCGCGAGAGAGAATATAGGTCAATGTGGCAAGGACCGTTGTCTTAACCCCGGTTGGATTAGGTTGCCCGCTGCGAAGCGAACAGATAAATCAAGACAATCAATCCAATATAGTTCAATGTGTCAAGGACCGCTGGTTTAACCAGCGGTAGATTTAATATCATTTTTTCTGTCTTCTTCTTTCTTCTCAGAAACCTCTCATATAGTCACTGTGTTTCTTCTTCTTCTTTTCTGTCCACTTCTTTTCTGTTTTCTTCTCTTTGGGAGTTTGTTCAAACTACCGTTTTCTGATTTTTGTCTCTGTATTTTTTCCTCTCTGCCATGTCTTCTGAGGAAATGTTGAGTTTCTTGATGTCTTCCAAGGTTTCCTTTACCCAGTTGGTTTTGACTGTATTAGTCGTCACTATGTTAAAAATCTTCTTGATCAGTCTGTTTTCATACATCCTATGTATGTCCATAAAACTTTGCCCTTCTTTTTCTGATGTTTGTAATCACCTCTGTTTGTTTGTACAGTTCTTTTGTTGGTCTCTATATCCAGATTCCCTCTTTCTGAACCGGCCTGTAGATCTTTCTTGGTATTTTCCTCTCTTGTTTTTCTATGTCTTTGATTTTCCTCTGTCCCTTGATTACCTTTGTTTCTGAGGCGTACAAGGCCTCTGGTAAAACTACTGTATTATAGTATCTTAATTTGGCATTGATGGAGATACTCTTTTTTGTTGTAGTGGTTCCATGTAAGTCTGTATGCTTTTTGTAGTTTTGTGATCCTTTCTTCATTGGATTTTGAGTTCAGTCCTGTTTTCTGTATAATCTCTTCCAGGTATTTGAAATTTGACTGTATGGATTTTGTGTCTATGTACTGTGTTTTTTCGTATGAAATTTGCAGCCCTGCTTTGGCTGAGATTTCGTGTAGTATCTCTAGAGCTTCTTTGGCTTCTCTTCTATTATCTGTTATGATGGCTATATCATCAGCGAATGCCAAACATTTTATGTTGACGGTTCTATCGTTGTGTCTCCAAATCTTTACCCCATGGACTCCTTTTTCCCATGTCCTGATTATTGGAACGAAGTTCCTTTAGGGAGGTCTCGGTAGGAGCGATTCGGCAGAAAACGTTACACGCCTATTGTTACACGGCTATCGTTACGTTACTTGCCCATCTCTTTCTCTCAGTGTGTATTTCTATACCGCGCTCTCTCTCTTCCTTTCTCTTTCTCGCAGTGTATATTTCTATAATTCGTGCTCTGTATGTATATTCGGCAGAAACCTAACATAACCTATATATATATATATATATATATATATATATATATATATATATATATATATATATATATATATATATATTATATATATATATATATATATATGTATATTGTTTATATTATACTCATTATTTTAATTACATTTTTAGAAATGGAAAGTCAAGAAAGGATACAAAATACTGAAAAAAAGTAAGTTTATAAAAATAAAACTGTACAATTTAAAGTAATTGCTAACTGTTTACACATGTTTGTCCTACATGTAATTTGAGTGATTAATATTTACTATATTTATATATGTCGTAGTCATATAGTGAAATCAGTCAGATTGTTTAGAACTGACCCATTGCATGACTGTCGGCAGTTCAAGTAGTTCATCTAATTCGTGTAGCTCATGAAATCTCCTGCCAGCTCAGCTCGTGAAATTTGATGAGGAACTTGTTTAACTGGTATTTACACTATCTTACTTACTGTTTCGACGTTTCTAGACATGCCTAAGTGCGGTCATCTGATAGTATAAAGCTAGATAAATTAAGAAACAAGTGGTTTCACGACCTATCTAGTCGTATCAAGTATTTCAAATAGAATACATGAACTGTCGGGAGATTATGCAATAACTCAGTTTCACACAATCTAACAGATATCACTATATCATTATGGCATTTACATTTTAGAGAGACAATAGTGAAATCACAAGCTCAGAGTCAAAAAGAGTGTCAAAAATTATACAAAATACTGAATTAGAAATGTAGGTTCTTAAAATATTATAATTTGAAGCAATCGCTTACTGTTTACATAGATTTATCGCATATGTGATTACAGTGTTTGCTATTTTTTTTACTATATTTATATACATTATAGAGAGGCAATAGTGAAATCACAAGCTCAGGGTCAAAAAGAGTATCGACAGAGAAAAAAGGAAAAAGAAAATAAAGGTAGAATTGGTAAATCCTTCCTACGTTATAGATAATCATAGAAACTTGAAACAATCAGAACACAGCCTGACTATATAAATATATTCAACCTTTCCGGAGCTCTATAACAATTACTGAGTCTTTTTATGACTAAAAAAACAAATCTCATGTGAAATTTGTCAGTTATTTAATAGCTTTCAGTCCACTTTACTGGCACTCAACAAAAACCATAAAAATAACATTGTTTTTAGGGTCATGTCTTTCCGATAATTTAAGTAAGTAGCCATCTGCAGACACTTTTCAAGATTAATAAAAACAAAGCTGCAATGATGAGATAAAAATCTCGAAACGCGTCTCGAATCTTATAAGAATTTTACATTCAATTTCATTATTTTAATAATAATTCAAAAAAAGAAGTTGTTCGATTCTGTTAAATGCTCGAGGAATTTCGTTCCTGACGGGGGTCCCCTGACCTCATACGTTTTTTCTTCTCTAAAACTGAATTAAACAGAATGGGTGAGAGGCCATTTCCCTGTTTCACTCCCGTCTTGATTTCAAATGTTTCCGAGGCCTCTCACATGAACTTCACTTTGGATTTGTTAATGTTTCCTGGATTAGATTTCTGGTCTTGTTGTCCACTTTCATTTCTTCCAATTTGTTGAAGACTGTTTATCTAAGTATGTTTATCGTAGGCCTTCTCGAAGTCGACGAATGGTATTGTGATGTTCCTGGTCTTTGTCATTGTTAATATTATTTTCAAGCACCATAGCTGTTCACTGCATGATCTTCCCTTCCTGAACCCTCCTTTCCCCCCTATTCTACTATAGCCGATTTAACAGGGCTTTGTACATAATTTTGTATGTAAAAGGTAGTAGTGAAATTCCTCTGTAGTTATTAGGGTTCGTTTTCTCCTTTCTTGTGGAGGAGGTGTATTAGCTCACAGAGCCAACAGACGATGACCACAGTACTGGTGGTTCCCACACAGACGTGTGGATTTTGACCTATAACCTTAGACAGGGGCCCTCACAGGGTGCTACCATCCCGTTCCTCTCCTCTGTCCACTTTGTTCTGTTGGTTCCTGTGCTGTTTTTGCTGCTAAGGGCCACTGGGAATACTTCTTGTCGAATGGTTTGCCGGAGTAGGGACCAATCCTCTATGGTTTCTGGTGAAATTTTAAGTAGCTTTTAGTGATCTTTTTCCCTTTCCCTTTACCTGTCGTGGTGAGTCTCCTGTTCGTGATTTGTGGACATTCATGCGGGTTAAATGCCCATAGAAGGTTAGGCGCCTTTTCCTATTGTTAATATTTCCCTTCATGCTGAGTCCTACCAGAGTATGTAGATAGGACCACCCTAATGGGTGACGAATTGTTTACTCTCAAGGTTGTCAGACCTGGAGTTTATAATGAAATATGTATATATATATATATATATATATATATATATATATATATATATATATATATATATATTATTACTATCGTAAATTCCCTTTAAAGAGAGCGTGTAAACTTGAACAAAAATCATGTCAACTCAGTCATGCGGCGACGTTCTTCCCAAATCCTCTTCATTCGTGCACTATGTTCTTTCTTCTGTTCGTCCGTCCACTTTTTTTCCTGGTATCTTTGGGAGCAGTTCTTTATCAAATTTATGGTGCATTATGGTGTTTCTAAATTTAACCCGATCATTCATGTCGTGTATCGTGATGTTTATCTGCTTGAGGTCTTCTTCAGTTTCCTGTATCCATTTGGACCTATTTTTACTCTTGAAGGTAATTTTGAAAATTTGTTTCGTAATTCTGTTCTGGTCCATTCTATATATGTGACCAAAAAATTTAGCTCGTCTCTTTCTGAAAGTGTCAGTGATAGGTTCTACGGTTTTATATATTTCTGACGATGGTCTCTTAATCCATATTCTCTCTTTATTCACCGGCCCAAAAATTTTTCGGAGAATTTTACGTTCTTGTTTCTCTATTTCTTTGATTTTTGAGTGACCATGAATTAATGTTGTTTCTGCGGCGTAAAGTGCTTCAGGAAGAACGACTGTTTTGTAGTGTTGTAGTTTTGCATTAAGAGATATTGATTTTTTGTTATAATGATTCCAGGTAAGTCGATAGGCTCTCTGTAATTTTTTTACTCGTTCTTGATTTGCTATTATATTTAGGCCGGACGGTTGGATGATTTCTCCTAAGTATTTAAACTGAGAAACTCTGGATACAGAACCACATTGTGTCTTGATGGGTAGATTGTCGGACGGGGATCGTTCTATATACTGTGTTTTTTCATAAGATATCGGGAGACCAGCCTTTTGTGAAATTTCGTGTATTTTTTCAAGTGCATGCTTTGCTGCTTCTCTGGTATTCGATAATATTGCAAGATCATCAGCAAACGCCAAACATTTGATATTAGCTGTATAATCTCTTTTCTTACCAATGTGTATTCCCTAAATCTCTTTTTCCCAAGTTCTGATTATTTTTTCCAAGACCATATTAAAAAGGATGGGTGAAAGTCCATCTCCCTGTCGAACACCCGTATGTATATCCAAACTTAACCTTTGATGTAGTATTAATGAGAATTTGTTGAATTAATGCCCTGGTTTTCCTATCAACTTTTTTTTTCCTATCAACTTATATATATATATATATATATATATATATATATATATCGAAAAATCGAAAAATTATTCTTTCCAATATTAGTTTTCGGTCATTAATTCATATTTATTCGCGAAGAAGAAACAAATTTATTCTAATACAGTGTATCTCGTTTTTTAGGGTTCCGTTGTTATCAACAACGAACCCTTATAATTTCGATAAGTCCGTCCGTTCGTCTGTCCGCAGTTTAGCACAGATACTATTAGAAATATAAAGCTGTAATTTGGCATGGATATACAGATTAGTCACGCCGACAAAGTGGTAAAGTAAAATCTTGAAAAAAAAAAAAAATTGGGTACCGCTTCTACACGTAAAGTGGGGACGTTTTTTTATTTTTCTCGTCTACGTCATAGTGTGTCGTTGGATAGGTCTTTCAAAAATATTACAGGTTTGTGAAAACAATATTTCGATTAAGAGATCCGTTTGTGAAATATTAAGTTTTAAAGTGATAATTTTTGTTAAGTGTAAAGTGTACGGAACGGAATGGTAACTACGGAACCCTACATTACCCGTGGCCATACACGCACTTGGCCGTTTTATTTTTAAAATACTTTGGTATTATTGCATTCGCATTTTTGTAGGTTATTCAGCCATACATGGAATTTGGAGTTTTGGAAATCTACAACAGTGAAAATGAAAATATTGTGAAAATATAAGTGTTAGGAAGTTATAAGAAAATACCATAAGAGACAATGGTTGTAAAAATAACACCATTATCAAACAATTAATTTAATCAAAATAAAAATAATGAATTATTACGAAAATTCGATTATCTTTCGCTTTTCTGCAAGGGTAGTAAATTTCGCTTCTTCGCCGGCTGCGGTTGGGTGAGGGAGAATTTTCCAAAATTCCTCAAATCTCGGGTAAGATTTTCGGGTCTTATGTCAAAATTGGAATTTTCTTACCACGACATTTACGCTACGAAGAACACCAATCGGTGGTAACACATTTCCGCACTTTCACCTGCAAGTACCGTCGCAAGATGATTTGAATTTTCGATTTTTTCCACATTTTCTGAACCAAGAATTCAGCAAGAAAAGACACCGGCGCTACTGGCGGGACGCAAACACAAACGTCATCCCACCCGTCAGCCAGTTGAAATCAACTGCGACCGTTGAAAAATTTGTTTTCGGACAAAACTCGGACTTTTCGAACAATTCTGACCGAGAAGGGACCCCCAAGCAAGTTTCGCACAGAAAAGTTTATTCTTGAAATCGGTGAAAATCATTTTGGAACATGTGATATTAGTGGAAGTATGTGCCAAAATATTTGTGGTTATTTAAACTGTTTTTCTATTCCGAGTTTTAAATGTATTTAATTTCGTAATAAACGTTTTTTTTTTGTAATAAACAAATTGACAAGTATTTTATTTATGCTGGGTGAAAAATCTAAATCTTTGACCACGTTTCTCATTTAAATTGATGTCTCGTTTCATTAAAAAATGTTTTAATGGGTTCTACACCATGTGGAACAACAAAATTGTACACGCTTCTAGAGAAAAAATCGATCTGTCTAACACCTCTATATCTAACACATCATTTTCGAAAAATATTTTATCTGGCGGCGGCTGCCGTTACATGTTGGAATTCTTTATTGACGTGTGGATTCATTTAAAAAATTATTTTAGTAATTTTAACACCACGTGGAATAATAATATTGCACATATGTGCGCGGAGAATTAGTAATTCTATGATATTCCTCAGTTATTTTTACAAAATATTTTATCCGGCAGGGACCGCCGCCTCTCAAAGTCAATGCAGCACAGATGGCAACACATTAAAATAGCTATATTTTGAAAACTGCAACAGATGTATTAAAAAAAATTTCAATTCTAGATACCACATACATTTATCTATAGAAATTGTCATTTTGGAGTCTTCGTGGCCGATAGCCTAAAATCGCGTGTCAAGATTTTTTTAAATTCAGAAATTTTTGTTGAAATTCTTCAAGTATTTTTTCTTTCCAACTTTCTGAACTCTGCCGAAAATATTGATAACGAAGTTTTACACTTTTCGATAAAGCAGATTTTCTTCTAAAACCCGTTTTTGGTGAGGATTTTTTTGCAAGCTCCAACCACATTCTGCATGTAAATTGAAAATCGAAATTCAGAGAAAGGCATTTTACATTTTTTACTTTTGTGACTAAACCGAGGGTTTTTACAAAATTTGCGAATAATACTTTTTTGTAGACACCGACGTCCTACATCCGGATATCGCGGATATCGCACATAATGTGATCGAGAATTGTGTCGCTCATTGTAAAAGTGAATTATCTCCTTCAAACTGAATTTTAAAATAACGAGCTTTTTGCCAATTATAGTGTAGGAAAAAATATATAGGCATTCATTCAATGTTTTCTCTTTTTTATTGTTTAATACAAAGCAAAGATATAATAATTTGAAGAAACGTAGAAAATCAAAATAAAACTAATTTAATGAATGAACTTTTTTTTTTGGAGTTACATCACTGTTATAGTGACATGTGTATGGTGTTTTAATCATATGTAATTTCGTCATCACATGAACGCTCACCAGCTTTAAGTGTACTTGAACGATTTGGACTATCTATGGACAGATTTTTGTAGTAATGGTGGTAAATTGGCGGAATGTATGGTAGAAGATCAAGAATATATTTCTTCTTTGCGTTAGTAACTAGTCGTTAGATGGATAGAGTGGGTCTTGTCGAATATTGTACAAGTGGGCCTGTCGTTCTTGTTTTTTTTTTGCATAAATCTACTTTATATAAGGGTGTGTCGGGATTTAGTGTTTCTTTAAATTGAAATTGCAAAGGATAATTTCTCTCAAACCTCAGCCATCTAATATTTAGCCAAAAAGCAAAAATCAGCTTATATGTTGGTTATGTTGATCGTCAAAGTACACAATATCAGGGTCAGTTAATTAATTTATTGGTTTTAGAGTTTACAGTTAGATTTTAGTAACTTTTACACCACAGCTCTTTTTTGTGTTGTTAGACTTAGTAACTAATATCACATTGTTATTTACAGTAACTTTCTCTTATCAATGCTGGCAGCTTTTCATTTCTAATATCACTTCTTTAAATATAGTAACTTTGATTGCAGACAGTTAGTAACATTGTATGAATAAATTCATTTAAAAACTGATTTTGTTGTTTTTGATGTTTAGAAAAATATTTGTGTACATCAGGAATTGCGTCCAATTTGCAATTTCCCTTATTTTCACACATACACAACCCAGGTGGCACTAAAAGCGCTACAAGGGTCGCACACCCTTCACATCTGCTTGAACCACATACTCATGAAAAATCATGTGACAGGCACTTCAAGATTGTTATTATTTGTTTGTTACTATTATATATATATATATATATATATATATATATATATATATATATATATATATATATATATATATATTGTTTGTTACTATTACAACTATTCCATCTGCCACAATTGTTTCACCCTCATCTTTTCCACCCTATTCAACTATTCCAGGGGTCTCCAAACGACGGCCCGAGGGCCACATCCGGCCCGCGGACAGATTTTGTCCGGCCCGCGGAGAGCTAGCATACTTGAAAACTCCTTTTAGAGAACATATTTTTTATAGCAAATTAAATTTAGTTTACTGAAGTATTCTAATTTTATTTTGAATAATTATTAATATGACATCTACATTGATATGGTCATGGGCTAACTACTCATAACATTGTTGTAGGCTTATTGTTATTGCTTTTGTGATAAGTTGGATAAAGAAACACAGAATTGTAATGAGTAAAGACATGTATAATATGCAGAAAATTTAACTTCAGTATATAATAACTAACAAATTATTGAAATGAATCCAACTAACATTTTATACATTTTAAATAAAAACATAACTTATAACAAGCATAATGACATATAAAATACTAATGAGATTTATGTAATTGAGATTTTCCACTGACAATAGTTTGTAGTTGTGGACTAATTTTACTTGTACCAATTATTAAAAGATTTAAGATGCTCATCAGTTAATTTAGATCTGTAAACATTTTTTGTTTACTTCATTTTGGAGAAGGTCTTCTCACACAAATAAGTAGTACCAAAAACAGAAAACAGCCCATGAGCAAATTTATGCAAATTGTGTCAGTGGAAGACTTTTATAAAATTCCAACAAAGATGAGTTTTGATATTTGTTCTTAATTATATCACTGCACTGTAGATCAATCATTTCCATTTGAAGTTCCGGGGCTAGGGTTGCAATGTCAGTATCAAAAGGATTCTGAATAATCTTAATTTGATTCGAAATGGCATCAAAGTCCGAGAAACGAGTATCAAAATTTATTTTCAAAGCACTCAAAGTTTCGATTGCAAAATCGATAGGAAACTCAGTCTCAGTGGTGTGGCTGAATATTTCACATGTTTTAAAATGTGAAAAACATTTACTTCGTAGTTGTGATTGAAACAGTATCAATTTCTTCCGGAATGATTTGATATTAGTGTATAAATCAGGAAGATGCTGGTTTTCTCCTTGCAATCTCAAATTCAGTTCGTTCACATGTTTTGTCAAATCAACATAGAATGCTAACTTCCACAGCCATGCGTTGTTTTGTAATTCAGTAAGATGGCGATGCTTTTCATTCAAAAAAATTTCGATCTCTGCTCGAAGTTCAAAAAAGTGCTGAAGGACTTTCCCACAACTAAGCCAACGTACGGCAGTATGATAAGGTAAGTCATTTTCTCCAATCTCTTCAATACATTGTCGGAATTGTCGGTGATTCAGCCCAAAAGATCTGATAAAATTAATGGCTGGTTTCAGAACTTCAAACATATCTAAACATTTTCCGCACAAATACTGTTGATGAATGATACAATGTAAGACTAATGGTTTTGAACCACCGTCATTTTCTACAGCCTTTGACACAAGAGCCACCACTCCTTTATCTTTCCCACTCATGTTTTTGCCTCCATCAGTTGTAATACATTTTAAGTTTTTCCTTCGAAGGTTCTTTTGATTAATGGCCATTTCAACTCCTTTAAAAATATCTGTACCCATAGTTGTGCCATGAATACTATACATATCAAGAAGTTCTTCATGCACTTCATAGCTTTTATCTACTCCTCGAATATAAATCAACACCTGAGCAGTATCTGACACATCCGTTGACTCATCCAAGGCCAAAGAAAACCACTCAACATGTCCATTTTTGTCGAACAGTTGAGAGGATATATTTTCAGCGATATTTTCTACCGAGCTTTTTCGAGCCACAGTGTTTGCTGACATACTGACAGTTTTTAATAAATTTACCTTTTCAGGGCACATTTCTTCGGCTACTGCAATTATGCATTCTTTGATCATTTCTCCATCGGTGAATGGTTTTCCACGTTTTGCAATTTCAAGAGCCACACTAAAGCTGGCACGAGTTGCAGCCTCTTGTTCAGTTTTTAGTTTTGTAAATGAAGATTGCTGCGATTTCAATCCGCGCTTCATAGCTTCGATTTTTTCTGTCCGCAAACTTCCTGTATATTTTGAGTAATTTTGAAAATGTTTTGTTTCATAATGACGTTTAATGTTATATTCCTTGAGAACGGCTATGCTTTCATTGCAAATCAAACATAGCGCCCTGTTACTGGACTCAATTACGAAATACTGAATGTTCCACTGATCTTTGAATATTCTGCATTCACTATCAATTTTTCGCTTCTTTTCCATACTACTAAATCACACACAAAAGCAACAATTCAAATCAAAATACTGTTACAAAGATGTCTTAAACTTAAACACGCACAAACACGTTTTAAGGAGGTACGCACTATTTTATTTCACAACAGTGTCATAGGAACTGACTTGTGGTTGCGCCACTAGCCTTCTTATATATTACAATTACTGCCATCTAGAAGTGAGTGGAAGACACCAGAACTTTCTCGAACCAACGAGATTATTCTGTACATGCTATTAGCGCCATCTGTTAGCGATAGAAGGTACTACCTATTTCCGCTTGTGTCCACCAGATATCGTGTCACGTTACTCCTCATGGCTCGTACTCTACGACTAATCTAGAAATTACAGATGACAGGAAAATTAATAATATGCAGTGTTGCCGTTTTGCGGACTTTAGTCCGATTTGCAGTCTTTTTAAACGTTGCGTACTTTTTCGGACTTTTTAGGGTTCCGTACCGAAAACGGAACCCTTATAGGATCACTTTGTTGTCCGTCTGTCTGTCTGTCTGTCTGTCTGGCTGTCTGTCTGTCCGTCTGTCTGTCTGTCAAGACCTTTTTCTCAGGAACGCGTAGAGGTAACAAGTTGAAATTTGTATCAAATACTCGAGTCTGCGGTCTCTTTCAGCTGTGAAAAAATCAAACTTGTAAGTCAACGCGATCAAAAGATATGACCGTTTATGTCGCATATTTTGCGATGTCACGAGGGAATCAAAACCTATAGGGTACTTCCCGTTGACCTAGAATCATGAAATTTGGCAAGAAGCGGTGTCTTACAGCACATGTCAAGGGAAAAATCTGAAAACCGTAATATGTAGTTTAATTACAAGAAAAATGCGAATTTACTATTAGAAACTTATGAAAATTCACTAATGTTGTCGTAGTGCTATTGTCAGGCTCCAGAAGCATATGGGTTGCATACTGTTAGGTCCTATTCTATGTTTATTTTGAATTTTTGTTTAATATCTTTGTTTATATTCGTTATGCATTTCATCACGTACGCTTTATATACATAATATATACAGGGTATATATTATGTCTAAATTTTGCTTTTTTATAACCGACATGCGACATACTCAAGTCCCGTAACATCCTGTATATATTATATTTCGTCTAATTTTTCTTTATAATCTACATAATATGTTGATAATCCACATAATAATACTATACTATACAAGTTTGTACGGAACCCTCGGTGCGCGAGTCACAACTCGCACTTGGCCGGTTTTTTTTTTCATCAGTGGACTATTTCACTTTTTACCACCGGCAACAATGATAATATGGTTTTGGCCCTCGGAACTTACTGCAGTAATCAGTATGGCCCTAAGGCTGGAAAGTTTGGAGACCCCTGAACTATTCCATCCAGAACAACTCTTCCGTCCAAAAAAAAGCGATGCGCATGTACAAGTTTCCTAATAAAATAATTTAGATTACCATATATGTTTAAAACCTTGTTTAGGACAGGGATCGGTAACATTTTAATATTTATACTAGTAGTTTTGCATCTATACTACGGATTAAACAAGTGTACAAATGCGTCCTTCGAAAGCAAAATCTTCAAGTAGCATTAAATCCTCCACAAAGTTGTCCCACATGTTGTTTAATGCTAAAGACAAAATCGACCGCCTCATAAAATCCGGAGTATATGAAATTCATTGTTCTAAATGCAATAGCGACCTACCTCCCGTCCTGTTTGACCTGTACCTACGTACAGGTCAAACAGGACGAAGTTTTTCAACTCGGCGTTCAGAACATTATCGCGCTTTTCGTCTTAAAAATAGGTTCTTATAAATAAGTTCTTTTTCAAACGATTGTCTCGAATGTAATCATAAATTCACGGAAATAGACAATCTCAAAATCTTACATAATTGCAACAAAGGCCCGAAACTTAATCTTCTGGAGGCATTAGAAATTTTCAAACAGAGCCGTAGCACATCATTAGTAATTACCTAAATTTAGAAGCTTCTACTGCTTGCAATTTACTGAGTCACGTATTAGGCACACATTAATCAGGTACACATTTAAAACTATCGCAAAACCAATTGAAACTATTATTAAGGTCCAGATTAAAAGAAAGACCGAATCTTCTGAACTTTGCGTGATTGCCAATATGATCTACATAGAACAATTACCACTTTCATATTTACCATTTTCAACAAGCAATGTTTTGTGAACTAATTTTTACAGAGCCTGACCATCAACGTGCATCGGTTATTAGAGCAACCACAGATTCTCCAATGTCTCCACCCCCATTGACAAGTATCGTGCAACCTTTATCAAGAAGTCATTCACGATCAGGCGGTATCTACTCTACGCGATCACTATTCGACATTTTTACGGCACAAGAAAAGGTGAAAACCAGAGCTGATTTCTGTGGTAGAAATGCTGACAGTCATAAAGTGAAATTGTATCCAAATATGAAAGCGGAAAATGAACGTACTGCAAAAGGAGAAGGAATGGTTTTAGAATAAAATAAGTTGCATAAGTGCTAATTGTTCTAATATATAGTTTATTTTTGAAAATTGATCTAGTTTTTTCTAAATTGTTTCCTAATGAAATAATTTAGATTCCTATACTTATATATTTAAAACCTTGTATAGGATAGTGATCGGTAATATTTTAATCATTAGACAGACAAGATCCAAGGAATAAAATCAATACTACATAGGTAAAACTATGACATGACTAGTCAGGTAACACTAGACAAACAAGACTAGGTAAGCAAGACTATACAGACAATACTGGACAAGCAAAACAGACCAAAATGCACAATGACTAGAAAGAAAACAAGACTAAGGGACTAGGAGGAGATAGACAATCAATCCTAGACAGATTTGTCTAGGTATAGTCAACCATAAATAGAGTATACTTAAAACCAGACGGAATACACTAGAGAGACAAGATATTTATGTCAGCTGTATAATCGCTATATGTGTCTAGTCTAGTATATATAACTAGTATAGTTTCTGGGCCCGACTTCTTCCGGAGCCGAACCAGGGTTTAAACCCGGGTCCAGGCTTATAGACCCGGCAGTTCGGGTATATAGAATTAAAACAAAAATGCTGGCTTAAATAAAATTTGAAGCAATCAAAAACCTAATGAATATACTCGAACCTGACAAATTGGCAATTGAAATCCTAAGTCGTAACGATACAACTCCCTATTTTCATGTTCTATTGCGAAAGGACCGCTGATCGGAACGGCTTCCGGTTTGCGGATCCGGCTTCGTAGATACTTCCTCTAGGTCTGCGCAGAGGGCGCGCGAATTTTTGCAAATATGGCCGTGACGTAGATGTTATTTCAAAACTAGACGTTTGCGGTTGCCGAACCGGAAGTAGGTGAAATATTGCATTTCCTTCTAAACCGTTCGATGACGGTCGACGCTATCTTGCGTACCGTGTACCGACTTGCCGATTCGCAGAAACCACGAGGTCGCCACGGCCGATAAAAAGAAACCGGTTGGATTTCAATTCAAGATCTACAAAAGTACAATTGGCACAACTTCCTGTCCAACAATGGCAGATCGGGTACAGACAAGAGCGTGTCATAAGCTATTAAAAGTTGCAAAAAGTTCGCAACTGGCAAAGTTATTGCAGAAAAACGAAATTCGCATTTTACGTCCTAGATGGGGGGTGCTTGCGAATTTTTCAAAATTTTTTATAAAGTGTCCTTCCGCCGGAAATTACCGACATTCTGAGTTTGCACGTTTCGCTTCCACGGTGTGCCCCCCAGATGTTTGTGATTATGTAAACTTTTTTCTATTTCGAGTTTTAAATGGATTTTTTTTTTTGCGTAATAATGTTAACAAAAGTATTTTATTTATCTTATGCATATATTTTTGGGTGAAAAATTTAAATCGTTTACCACGTTTCTCATTTATATTGATGGCTGTTTTCACTAAAAAAAATGTTTTAATAGGTTCTACACCACGCGGAACAATATAATTGTACACATTTGTAGAGAAAAAATCGATCTGTCTATCACCTCAATATATATCAAACATCAATTTCGCAAAATATTTTATTTGGTGGCGGCAGCCGTTCCTCAAATTCAGATTGAAACTGACGGTAATGAAGTCAAACAGCTTTAGCTTGAAAACTATAACAGATATTTTAAAAATCATTTCAGGTCTATATAGGTCATAGATTTAACTATTAAGTTAATATTTTCACAACTTCATGGTTGATAACCTTGACACGCGATTTTTTTTAAATAACAGAGTTCATGGCGAAAATTAAAAAAAAATCGATAGAGCACATTTTCTTCTGAAAAGGCTGTAAGTTTTAAGTCTGTAAGCTTTACAAACCGTTCTTAACCTTTCCGGAGCCGTGCTACAAAAAACTACGTTTCAGGCTGTCTGGGGTAACTATGATACCCCACTGAAATACTATAAGAACTTATTGAATTTAATGTAAATTATGCATGATTGTTTTCAAAATTATACTCATTGTCAAACACTAATAATTCAAATAGTCTGTTTATTTCGGAAAAACATTTTAATTTATACCTTAAATTATTATTTGCCCTTTCTAACTTATTATTTTTAAAGTTAGGACATACAAATATTTTACTTTCTTTTCTGTGTCTTTCTATCCTTTGATCTGGTACAAAAACTTTATCTTCGATTTGTATAATGTTGAATCTCCCAACAGGATTTTCGGGAAATGTGGCATTGCTTTTCATCAGATATAAATCTATTGCACTGTTTACAGTTTTGTGAAAATTTGAATTATTTTTTTCCTACCAAGTTTTGTAAAAAATGCCTTCGTCTACTTCGGTCAATTCCTAATTCACACAAACTTACTACCACAAAGCAAAGTAAATACTAACACTAACCTAAAATGATATTTGGTTCACATATTCAGCGGACCGCCGAAATGATGAGAAATAAATTGTGTACGTAGGATTTCGATACACTGCAGACCCCATAATCCCTACATAATTAATTTAAGTTTTTCGCTGAAAATTTGAAATCAAATTGATTATTTTTATTAGAAAAGGGCTTGCTTGCTAATATACTTTTTAGGATTACCTGGATGGAAAAAAATTAAAAAAAGTTGGAAATTTATTTAAAAAAAATCGCATCTGATGTACCCAAAATAACCCCTGGGCCACCGAAAGGTTAAAGACAATTTTTTTCGCAAACCTCCATCCTATTCCCATTGCGTTCTCTATTTAAACACATGTAAATTGAAAAACCAAATTCAAAGAAGGGCTTTTCACATTTTTTGCTTTTGTGACTAAAACCGCCCGATTTTACAAAATTTCCCAAGAATACTTTTTTGTAGACATTGACGTCTTACTTATGGTGACCCCGGTTATAGTTTTCTATTTGAGAGCGTTGACTCGATATTTGCAAAAAACATTTTATGCAAAAATAATTCCTCACGCCGCCCTCGTTGGAGGTGGAGCGTTCAAATTTAGTCAACGTGTTTTCTCTTGTGGATATCCATATTCAGTAAAAGGTTCATTGAAATCCTTAAAGTGTTAATACATTTTTCGCAATTTTTTAATATTTTGAAATTTTCGTGTTCGGTTTTGGTTAGAGTTCGTGATTGACATGTCCTGGATTCATTTAAAAAAATATTTTAGTAAGTTTCCACATTACGTGGAACAATAAAATTGAACAGATTTGTAGAGAATTAATCAGTCTATGAAATCTCTTTGTACATTTTGCAAAATATTTTAAAATTTTTTTTGAAAATCTAACACAATATAGAGAGTAGGAAGAACATCCAACAGGCTAGACACAGTCTTGTCACGACGCGTGTGGTTGTATGAGACAGTTCATGCAAATATAATGTTTTAATAACAGTGCTTAAATTAAATTGAATTGAAAAGGATAAAATATCTCAATAATTAAATAAAATAATTACTCGAAAAACAACACACTTCTGAACGTAAATATTTTAATTTGGTCAAATGTAATTTAATTTCTTACAAGAAATTTTTATCTGCGCCAATACTTTCTCGGCTTGAACAGGAAACAAATCTCAGAATGGAGACAACAAGGTGTTATATACCCTCCTAGCTAAATGCATTTGAATTAAGAATTGAAGCAAGCCGACGAGTAGCAAGGTATGAAGGTAAAGTGAAGGGAATGACTGAGGAAAGAATTGTAAAAGAAGTGTTCAGGGTAGTAAGTTTGGAAGGAATTAATGGTAGGAGAGAGATACATTGGGGAAGGAATAGAAGGAAACTCTATGAAGGAGGTGGTATGTCTATCATGGAAATGGAGAGGCTTAGGAGGGATGGCGTGCGAGTTGCCGAATGGCTAGTGGTAAGGCTGAAGGAAGTTGAACTGCAAGAACGTCAAAGGAAAATAATGTATAAGGAAAGTATAGTAGTATAGTAATTAATAAGGAAAGTAGATATAGTAAGGACTATGCGGAAATACAAATATTTGAAGAGCTACCTAAATACTTAAAATCAACAATCAACGACCTGAATGCCCAGTCAGTAATTGCCAGGTTTAGATGCGGCTGTGAAGAAAGAGGGCGAAAGTATTGGATGGATGACAAGTATAAGAGTTGTGGTGTATGTGGGGTAGGGAAAGACGTGTGGGTGCATTGGTTTGAGGAGTGCTAAAAAGGAGAGTGGACCGAAAGAGAGAGAGTGTTAGGGTCGAAATGGAAACAGCGCATGAATGAGGATAGTAGTGGTTTGGTAATGATGGAAAGGATAAAAGGATTTAAGGAACAGGGAGCGGAAACAGAGGAACGTCCAGTGTAGTTTTTTTTTACTCTCTTTTAACTTGGACTTTATTTTTTATGGTGATTTTTGATTTTCATTTCTTTTTTTTATATTTTGTTTGTTTTGTTTTTCTTTGCGGAATCTAAATTGCTGTTTTTTTGTATTGTAAGAGGAAAGGTTTATGTTTTTTTTAATTTATTCCAATAAATGATTGTATGTATGTATACCCTCCATATAACCACAGAAACATAAGTATACGAAAGCGCAACTTTTTCTATTCAAGCACAGAAATGTATTTTTGATTTTCAAAAACATAATGAAATAATGTATTTCAGCCGTAATAAAGATCATTACAATTTTCCAAGACACAACTTTGATATAGTGGAATAGAATCCACCATAAAGTAAATAATTATATAATTTAATAATTTCTCTACCAAAAGAGTATACAGTAAGTGTACTGTAAAGTAATAAACGATTATAGATTTCTTAAAAAGAAATTATTTAAATTCAATACAACAGTATACACATACTATATGGATGACTAAAAATTTGTTTGAATTTTGTGGCTTTCTGATCTTTTAAGGTTATGTATTTTTTAGGAAAAAAATGAGATTTATACAAATTTAGAGGCTTTGTAACAATAAGGTAATGTTTTAAAGTGCGTACATAGAGATGAATAATCCTTCCATACAACCGAAACTGCTCTAAAAGAGCTACCAATGTCACCCCTAATACGAGTCCATTTTTTGTATTTTTTTTCGCAAAGATCTGATGCACATCTCCCAAGCTCCCTTTGGTTCTTTGACAATTGACTGTAAATGCTGACAATATTGGGAAATTTTTGCACCAATTGTGTTGCAACACCTGATTTTCTTCCAAAATTATGTAATTATGAAATTGATACTCCGTCACTAGTGAAACCAACAACAATAAATTATAATGATCCGAGTATGATTTATCGAATTTTGCGATATAGTAAGTATTCTGTCCGTAATATTTTACGTCATAGACATACAACATCGACAGACTTATCTTATCAAATATTTTTTCAAATTTTTGAGCTTTGCCTTCAGATAATATATTTTTAGCTGATATATGAACTTTGGAATGAGAATGTTCATGACTTTTTTCTAATCAAGCTTAACTGACAAGATCGAGAATTGCCATTGGGAGTTATGAACAATGCAGCCCATACTTCAGTACACCAAGCCCTTTTAAATATTTGCAAGTATTGCAGCTCATTTTATTACCTTGGACAGATTGCCAAGGGTGGTTTACTTTTTATCTCCCACATATCTTCGTACCAAATTATTGGGCAATATACATCTATGGTAGGTAAGTTCGGCCAAGTGCGCGCACGGGGTAAGTGCGAGTTTGAGCGCCAGGACTCTAAGTATTATTTTAAAATCGCTAAAGCTTTGCATTCGTAGAAAATTTTCTTATTGTGGCAGCTATGTAATTGATTGGTACGCCTGAGCAAGAAAACAAAAAGTGAAGACATGAAAGTAGTACACAGTGTTTGAGGACCATCAGAACAGTAAGGTAGGTATTTTTTATCCTTAAATTATTTCCTCAATTAGTTGTGTTTATTATGTAAATATTAATTTACTATACCATAATTGTTTTAAAATTAGTGAGTCTAAACATTTTTATGTCTAAAACTCTTTCTACATTAATTTGAGAGGTAGGCTCGCACTTGCCCCGACATTTTCTGTCTGTGGGGTCATAGCGTGTTTGAGCTGGGGTAAGTGCGCCTTCGTGCGCCAAAGTTTATTGCTGAAAACTAAAAGGAAGAAGAAATTGGTTAGTGGAGCTGAGGTGATTACGTCTCTAATGAAGCCAAACAGTCATGTGCCTACAAATTCTAAGCAATCACTCGACAGTCAAAGGAAATTCCACGGAAAAAACAAATTGAATAGGGAAAAGACCAAAAACGTGAAAAATTAAATTAAAAAAAAGACAGCTGGTATTTTCTTCAGACAGCTCGGATTCCAGTGTCGATGTTTCATCTGGAGAAACTACCTTGCACGAATCTGATGAAAATGAGAAGGGAGAACATAATTGGCAGCCGGCCCTAAAAATTGTCGACGAAAACATCATCTTTAAATATAAGGATTCATTTTTACCCGGAAAAATAATTCAGACTAATGAAAAGGAAGTCACAATTTCATCTATGGAGAAGAGTGGTCGCCTTTAGAAATGGCCAGACAAACCCAATGTGCTGAAATACCAATGGGAATCAGTGGTTTCCCACATTAATGAACCAAAGAAGACCAGCAAAACTTGGAACATGTTTTCAGTGCCAGAATTAGACTTCCTCTATCTTTAAAAACGGCTACGGCCTCTCTCATACTTAGTTCTACACCTACACTAAGGTCCCACACCATCTATGGTTTTTAAGTATGATTGAATACAATAAAAAAAAGAAACAAGTCTATCTTTTTTAATTTACTTGGTTGGCCAATCAATAGTGTATTGTCTATTTTAAGTAAATAAAACCTATCCGTGCATCAATTTTTTAAATTTTTTGAGGATTTTTTTCAGGATGAAATGCTGATTCTACGCACGTACCCCACCCGTATAAACATAATAGTATAAGGGGGAACTGAGCCGAACTCGCACTTACCCCACTTTGCCGGGTAAGTGCGCGCCCTGTACTCATTAAAAAAAAAATTAATTATCGTTATTCCATTTATACTTTCATATTTTTGTTTCTCGATCCAAGAAGAATAATGTCAACGTCAACAATGTGTGAACAAAGTCTTTACATTTAAAATTTTAAATCCAAATAATTGATAATAAGGGACAGCTTCATTCGAAAATGTACTATTGAAAAACGCGCGCGCACTTGGTTGAACTTACTAATTTTATTAGTGTCTTAGCCTTGACGCTTGTAGTCACCATTTTCAATCGACTTGCAAATCGGCTATCGTTTTCAAATATTCTTCTTTTGACTTGCTCTCTGAGCAAGAAGCTTCAACATTATCGATACTAATTGTAATAATATTGGTTTTTAAAATGTTGCCGACTTCGCCAGAGCACTAACTTTTTTTATTAAGAATGAAGTTAAAAAATATTGTTTTCTCTTTTACCAGCCGTTTCATCTCGGGGAGCAGGGAAGAAAGAATAGCAGAAATAGGAAAAAAATAAAATATGCACACACAATACGTTGATGTAATTAATAGTTGATTTTTGGTAGTAAAATTTGATAGTCCCCCGACGCTCATCATCAAAATATTAATAGGTACTTCGAATGCAGTTAAAAGGGAAAGAGGAAAATTTATTTTTTTTACTTTTTAGTTTTTTTCTTGTGCCGGGGGTTACTTAAAATATTTTGTATTACTCATGCGTGCGAAGTACTTCCTGACGCATGTTTTTTTAATACGAGAAATGCAACTTCGCATTGTCTTTCCACATAACCTGGGTAACGCACGCAAATATTCAATATTGCATTTACATTGCAGGTTACATAATATAATAATCCTTTATTGGCATAAATGTAAATACACGACAGTTCGTACATTAGTGTGACATAAGAAAGAATAAAACAAAAAAGATAACAAGAGAACAAAAAACACCAGAATTAAATGGAAAATTAAAAATATCCAAATTAATACAGAAAAAATAAACAGTTCATAAGTTCTTAGATCCTGTTTAGGTAAAAATAACGTAAGGAGAAAAAAAAAACATAAATGAAAAAGAAACAAAAAAAGCCTTTAACACATCGATATTTTTTCCATGGACACAAAACCCGAGCCACTCTTATCCATAACCTTCTTCCAGTTTTTCGCCACTGACTTTTCCTCTTCGCTCCATTCACATTTCTTACAACTTAACACCCAATGTTCTCATAGCTCCTCCCCTTCTACACATGCTCGACAAGTCCTATATGTTGCAGCTATACCATATCTTCTACCACTTTCCTCACTGCCGCACCTAAACCGGGCAATCCTTAACTGTTGGGCTTTATTATTGACTAGATACTCTGAACATCTGCCCCAAACTTGGATTTATCTATGATCTATGTGTCTCTTGCAACTCTATCTCCAAAAAACCTAATATTCTCTCATTCATCATTCCCTCGATCTCTTCTTGGTTCCATCCACCTCTTCCATACATTCGCTTGCGCAGGTATCCCAATTTTTGTTTCCTTATTACTCCCTTTACCCTCCTTTCTTACCACTTTCAGAACTTCTTTCACTATTCTTTCATCACCCGCACTATTCACTTTCCTTTCAAATTTAGCCACTCTAATAACGGCGTTGTTTGCCACCTTGTTAGAATTTGTTTGTTGTTCGACGATGTACCAGTGGGTGGACTTTTCTAGCTGCAGGGCCCTCTTTATGAACTGTAACTGCACTCTCTCTATGCCGTTTTCCTCTTTCACACCCCAGATTTCTGCCTCATACATCATAATACTACGTACGCCCGCCTTCCATACAATCATTTTCGCCCTAAAATTGTCCTTCAGGTATACTCTTCATGTATCCCAGAGCCTGTTAGCAGCCACCCACGCTTTGTTTACTATATACTTGATATGTGCAGCGCTTGACCCATTTTGTTGGAACATAAAGCCTAGGTATTTTAAACTGCTAACTTGCTCTATTTCACATTCCAAACTCTCTTTCCTTGCTTCCTTTCTCTTCTGAAACAGCATCCACTTTGTTCTCACATTTACCATACACATTTACCTTTAACATAATTTTTTTTAAACTTTTCCATTCGCACCAACACCTCTTTCATTTCCACTTTCGTACTTGCTAAGAGAACCATCCCTCCTGCTTGACCCATGCTTAGCGTTCTCTCGAGGTCCGCAGTATATAGATTAAATAGTAGTGGACTTAACGGGCACCCTTGTTTTAGCCCTTTCCTAACCTCAAATCTTTCAGATAGCCTATATTCATCTATATTCATTCTACACCATGTTCATTCATATAGATGCTTAGTGCTCTCCATGATCTGTTGCGATATACATTTCTCCCACATATATTCCCACATTTTTTTCTCACACTACTGAGTCATATGCAGCTTTGAGGTCAACAACTACCGCATACAATTTCCCCTTTGGCTTTGCTATTTCTCTTTGTATGATATAATTCAGTATGTATATTTGTTCGGTTGTTCCGCGTCCTTTTCTGAAACCAGTTTGTACCTCTGGGATTAGATTCCACTCCTCTGCATACATCTTGTATGACGTGTCCATTAGAGTTATTCCTCTATAGCTCCCTAGTTCCTCCTTGTTACCTTGCTTAAAAACTGGTACAATAATTCCTTCCCTCCAACTGTCTGTAATTTGTTTGCTACCTTTGAAAAAGCTGTTCGCCACGAAGTCTCACCTTCACAATTGGTGTGTCTAGACACCACGCTTCACTTGGCACCGAGTCTGGGCCTGGAGCTTTCTTTCTTTTGAGTGTCGACATAACCATTTCAACCTCTTCCTTTGTAATCTCTTGTAATTGCGATTCCACTGGTCTGAAATCTCTCCATCTTTGCTCTCTAATTTCCGTCTCTCCGGCCAGCAACTCGCCAAAGTGATGCTGCCACTTTTCCGTGCTAATTACTGATGAGATCTCTCTTTTTGGTTTCCTTGCGGCAATCAGTTTCCAAATGTCCGACTTTCTGCTCAGCTGCCTGATTTTCTTTATTTTGGCATTCCTCCTACTCTCGTTCCTTTCTCGTCTCTGTTTCTTTCATTTCTTTATTCTGCCTTTTTAGCTTTTCGAGTGTTATTCTTTCTTCTCTTCCGGCTCTAAATTCGGCTCTAGTTCTTTTCTTTATATCTATTAGCTCCTCGACTATCCAACCATTTCCCCAATTTTCCTTTGGGTGTGATATTTTAACAATTAGTGCTTTCTTTATCATAGCAGTAACTTTCGATAGTTCCGCATCTTCCACTCCTTCCATAATGTCTAAGTTTTCCTGGTATCGCGTAATAGCCGACTCATTCCGCATCACAGTTTGTTTAACCACACCCTTGCTTTCCCCCAGCTGTCTATCTCACCATACAGGGTAATTTCTAGTGATAGATAGTCCGATTCCAGCCTTTCTCCTATTTTGAAAACATCGATACATCTTATGGCGTCTTCGTTGGCGATCCCGAAGTCAATGACCGAGGACCGCCTCCACCAATATACGTTAACTCTCCTATCCAATCGCCATTTGTTCACCCATTTAGCACATACCAGTTATGATTCTCAACCGAGGTTATCCATTTTGTCCCTCCTTGTTAATTGTTTTGTCTTTCGAAAGTCTAGCTATTTCCACACCTTCTGCATCGAGACTTCCAGCTTGGAGTTCTCCGATCCTCACATTCCATTCCCAGACAATCAGTGTTTTCTCTCCTGAATCCCTTGTCAGGCTTTTCTTAGTGTGTTTCATAATGATCTCTAGGTTGTTATTGTTATAGACAGTAATTACTCTCCACTTATCTTCGCCTACTCGTACTGCTCTCTCCCGTACCCCTTCGATGTTCTCGATGCTGATGATCTAATAAAAAAGGAAAGAGAAATGCAAACAATCTTAAGACAAAAAGCAGTTGATCTCTGGATAGCAGGGAAGGTAGTAAAAGTCGCCTACAATAAGATCCTCATAGATAATATATAGCACAGTAACAAGTTCGCTAGAAGAGCTGTTTTCCCACTAAGCACTAAAGGCACTAAAAGTACGGTGGCAGCATAAAGGGGGTAGCATAAAGCAGTGCTATAGAAAAGATTAAAAGGAGAAGAGAGCAAATCTATTAAGAAATACTTACAGAAATTCCACTTGATAGGGCTAACGGAGACATGGGTTGAAGAAAAGAACTGGAACGAAGTAAGAAACCTACTGCCAGCAGAATACAGATGGAAATCTCAATCTGGAAAGAGGATCTCCAACAGGAGAAGAGCAAATTGAGGGATAATTACCGGGATAAAGCTTGTAGCAGAGAAACAATAAAATATGGATATGGGGAACATCGAAGGGGTACAGGAGAGAGCAGTACGACTGGGCGAAGATAAGTGGAGAGTAATTACTGTCAGTCCCCTGCAGTCCCCGGCAGTTTATGTTTCATTCTCATTAATTGTTTATTTTCTTCCCATTTTTCGAAGTTGACTATGATTGCTCTATCCCTTCCACCTATCTCGTTCCCCATTCTAAACATTTCCTTATATGTTGGGACTAAGTTAAACTTCTCGTTAATTAAGCTCTTGACTTCAACATTAAGAAAATAAATACATAATAATAAAATAAACGCAATCAAGAACTCGATATTAAAAAAGTGACGTGAAGTGTCAGAAATATTTTTCATTACGAAATAATAATAAAAATTAAAGAAAACGTTTTAAAATGTTTGAAATTCTATGGTGATACAGCAGACAATTGAAGAAGAAAATTCTTCATTTTTGATTCCATTTTTTTTAGATGGCCCTTGGATCCCAAACTTGTAAGATACATCCCCTCCAGCGATTATTAAAAAATATTGTTTTTAACACGGGCGGTATTGTCAATTGACCTCTCGAGCGAATCTGCTCTTTTGCGAATGCTTTTTTGTGAATTGTAACTTTTCGCCCTAGTTACAAAATATACTATTATTTTATTTTTTTATTCGAACTTTTTTTCTTGTCTTTAATAATTTGCTTGTAAATATTTTGAAAATATTTATAAATTGAAATTCGTAATTCGTAAATACGTGACGCCAATCACGTATTTACGAACAAAATTTCGAGATTTGTATATCCGGAACTAGACAAACATTTGTGTCAAATTGGTTGCAGATTAATTTTGTTAAGTTTTTACTTTTTCTTCAGAGACTATAGTGAGGTCTGTGTATGGGGTACCATTTTTTCGGCGTAGAGTGGGTTTATTTTCCATCGTTTAAGATCACCAGGTTTACCGTTAGGGACATCTCCAGAGTTCGGATGCCTTTATCGTTTGTGACGTTTCCGCCCCAACTTCTGTGTTTGGCGTTGAAGTCTCCGCCCACTATTACAGGTTTGGTTCAACCTGCTATATCAGCGCTCAGTTCACCAATGTGTATCTCAAAAGTATTTGCTGTGCAGTTTGGGCTTATGTATACAGAATATAGGAAGGCGCTTTGTAGTTCCACACAGGTAAAGCCTTTCCCTTTCGAGAAGCTGTATATTGATACTTGGCTTGAATTTATGATAGCTGTGTCTGCCTGCATCGTGGTACTTGTGTTTGCCTCTTGTTTGGCCCGCTAATTATTATAAGGTCGCAGTTGTTCTTTTTTGCATAGGCTACCGCGATGTCCATTACTGGGGTACTCCTGTTTATTTGTGCATTTATCTGTAGGATTTTCGTCTTAGACTGTTTTTCTATTGGGGTCCTCCTCCCTATTTTGCCTTGGACGAAAGTTGCCTGGACATTTGTAGCTCAAGTTTCTTTTCCTCGCCTAGGGCTCTTTGCAAGTATTTGCACTTGCCTGCTCCTGCTATGCTCTTCTTCGCAGATTACGCAGAATTCTTTTTCTGCGTGCATTTATTGCTGACATGCCCTTCTTTGCCGCATTTAAAACTTCCTTAAAGTTTCCTTCTATCCGGTCCATTACACTCTTCTGTCTTATGATCGTATGTCCAGCATTTACTACAGCAGTAGAACGCAGAGTGCAAGCACTCTGCGTTCTACTCTACAATTGACTAGTCCGATCCTTATGTTTCCTTTTGTCATTAGGTTATTCGCTATTTCTCTGGGTACCATTACCGTTGCTGCTTGCGTGTTTCTTGCATTTGGTCTCATCTCGCTTATTTTGTATTTGCCCTCCAGTGTTGTATTTGTTTCTTGTTCTATTGCTTCAATAACTTCTGATTTTTACGTTGTGGCATCCATCCCACTTATGTGAAGAGTTTCCAGTCTCTTAAATACTGGTGTCAGTATCTTAACTGTTGTGTCTGTATTTCGGATTTTTTCTTACAGTTCTTTTGCTGCTTCTTCGTCATATTCCATTGTTATTATCAGTTTCCCTTCCTTGGTCTCTTTGATGTCTTTTATTTTTTTGCTCGCCTCAAGGTTTTTTACTTGCGACTTGATTTCGGTCAGGATTTGATTGTAGTCATTGTTTGGTTTTTCTACTATAATTGCATAGGAGTTTTCTTTTTTCCTTGGATTTGGGAGTTCTTTGGTTTGTTTTCCGTGTGGAGCGTTGGTCTTTTTGTCCTGTTGTGCTTTCGTAGTGTATATTATGGCGTTTGTTTGCGAGTTTCTAAATATTATCTCCGTCGTTGTTCTTAACTTTTGGGTGCTCAGCCTGTTCAGGTGGTGAAAAGCCACCCATCCTGTGTATACTAGGCTGTCTTTGAGTTTTTCCAACATGTTCCATAGTTTTTCGTCTGTATCTCCTACCTGGATCTTAACGATTCTGTGTCCCACTGTTTGTTCTCGTTTATTCGTGTGAATTGTTCCAGAACTGCGAACTCGTCTTGTATATCTGCTAGTTCTGGGTATCTGTTCTTGTACAATGATTGTATACTTCTCTCCATGTTTTTGTCGTCCTGTTCAACAAATACTACCTTGGCAGTATCTGCCCTGGTATTTACCGGATTCCCTATTTCAATTTTTATTTCCTTGTATTCTTTTTCCTCCTAGGTATTGTTTTCTGCAGTTTCGTTGTCTTTGTAATGTATAAGATCTTCTAAGTTTAACTGCTTTGCAGCGTCGGGGTTTTGTGATCCCGTTTCTGTTTGTGTTCCCTGTTCCTGTGTTTTTTTCCTTTTGCTGCATGTCTTTTTGGTCATGTATGTTGACTTGGACCTCTGTTTGTGTTTGCATATCTTTATTTTTGTATAGTCCCTTGCTAGATTTTTCTTCTTTTGGCGGACTCGTTTGAGTTAGTTCTTCGTGAGTCATCTTTTCCACCTTTTCGTACCTGAGCTGCTGGAACCATTATGTGACTCTTGTCCCTATAAGTGTTTGAACCTGCCTTTCGAGTTTCTTGTTTCGAGTTTTGTGTTGTGGTCCAAGTGTTTGTCCAGTTCAGAGTTTAGGTGTGTGATCATTTCCTTTGTTTCCTTCATGACGAAGTATTCTGGACTTTCTTTCTTTTTGTATATCTCTTCGTAGGTGGGTGTGTCTATTTGCTTTCTTTTGCTTGACCCTTCCGAGCTTATGGCGATACTAAGTTGAAAGAAATTTAGCTGCCATGGTTAGGTTGCTTCGTGTTTGTAGCGTTCTTCTCCACGGAGTTTTTGGTCTTCTCATCCCATGTAAGGTTCATCGTTAGCGAGGATCTTCTTTCCTTAGTTCTGGTATTCAGTCTGCTGTGCGGCAGGCTGCCGCTGTCCGGGTGTCCATCTAGTGTCGCTTGTTTGCTCCCCCCAGAATCCGAGGAGCGGCCTGAGATAGACTCAGGGTGGGATTGTGGACCACTGGTCCTACCCACCTAGGGTAATATGTTTCTAACATTCGACATATTTCATTTATGTGGCTAACCCAACTAGCCCCCCGCCACTGGGTCTAGTGAACTTTTTTGTTAAAGAGGTTTTTCCTCTCTGTGCAAGCCTGTTGGTCCTCGGGAGCTTATTCTATTTGGCTCCTACTCTCCAACCCTGCTGGGTGCAGAGCCGGCGAGCTTTCCCCTATCCGCCACCTGGGGGACGCGCTCGGTCGAGGTTTCAGGTATCCCCTCCCCCCAACTAGGGGGGCCGAGTTCTCCAATACCTGTTAAACAAGCATCATAAATAGAGCTTCAAATTCTGTACTCTATATGCGATTCCAATGGATTTTCATATTCCTTCGAAATTTATAGTGGCCCTGGGGATAACAACATTCCAGATGGTGCTACAGGTCTTGCAGTGGCATCCAATATTGTTGCCCAATCATATTATCCTTTTAAACTTTTGTATATTTTTATATTTCGATTGTCCTGATGACTTATTTTCGGAGTAGGGGAATCTATAGCTTGAGAATGGTTCGTCCCAATCGAGTGCCCAATTGTAAGCTTTCAAGTAATGCAACTCTGAAGGGTGATATGGCAGAACGTGATGATTTAGAAGAGTATGTTGGCGGTGCTTACGATGTCAATATTGCCTTTGTTTTGTGATACGATTCTTAAACAGTACGACCTACGTAAGCATATTCATTTGAATCTAGAAATACCGACACGAAGCCAAACAAAGCAGCTCGGTGAAAAAAAATCAGAAGCAACATTAGGATACGTTTACACTGGCACATATGTATTAGAACTTGTGCGATGCAACAAGCCATATAATAGGTCATACAATTTTTTTGAGCTTAAACATTTCAAGTTAGAATTAAGTACAAAGTTACAATTGAGAGCAAAAAAGATAACCCATTAGACTTGTGTGAAGTGAATTATATTGTTTTGATCAGCTGATTATAGAAAGATAGGGATATGGAAAGGAAAGTTATTATTTGTTTGTCGTTTGAGGCATATTAAATTGTTTACCAATTTAAGGTGTTGTCATTAATGTAATAATTATTCATTTAATTATTAACAAAAATATAATTATTCACTTTCTTAAGTTTAATGCATACTACATTTACATAAGTAACTACATTTACATAAGTAAAGAAAACATTCTTCCTGAAATATTTTTATTCACTACTACAAAAAAATTAACTGCAAATTACAATTAATATATTTGATCTACTCGCACGCCAAAATAAACACATTAATAAGTAAATTATTGTATTTGAAGGATGCTATTATTATAATCGTGTCTAAAAGTATAGAAATCGTGCGTAAAAGTTCAATGTAAATCAAATGGAGTTTCAGTATTAAACGATTTCTGTTTATTGTTACTATGGCAACAACTCACGTCAGTAAACAAGAAAAATATTCGCAGTGAAAACAAAATTTTCTGCCGTATATTAAATTTGAATTAGTTTTTCTTATTTTGAATCAAGAAGTCTCGGCCTCTCAGTCTGGATATATCTGGCTCTAATATAACTTATCCTAACCAAAACCAAATCTAGATTAAATCTAGTTTAATCTAGATTACATCGACACCGAATAGTGTGCGTCACTGCGCGTTTTTACTAGTTAGCACTTTTTGCAACGGAGGCGCTAAACGTTCTAATCTTATTGTGTCAGTGATTTGAAGGATTTTGTCTATCAAAATTACAATTTATCACCGATTATATTTATCACCGTTTATCATTTATACCGATATCATCGGTAAAAAACATTTTTTTTTTTTCTGGATTCAACAGTATTTTTTTTAACATGCTTCGTAGATAAAGTAATGTATGATACACGTGTGAAAGCCTTTTGTACACTCATTGCGAATAAATTTAAACTTCTCAACTCATGCACAAAAGGCCCTCTTCACACATTTGTATCATAAACTACTATTATATATTAACGTAACCTTCAAATCAACTAAAACGTACTTTTAAAACACCTCAACAGTTTACTTGTTGATTTGTATCGATTACGAGAAATAATATAACTCATAATATGTACATATCACTCATAATATGTATTCTATAAATTAACATAACCTTTTAATCAACTAACATAGTTTGACTTCTTTATGAACTTAAAGTGTAAGTATTTAAGAAGTGTAAACGCATTTATCAACATATTTCATGTCTTGTACACGCACACTTTTTGCTCATACAAGATCTCATATATAATATTATGTGTGCCCGTGTAAACGTAATTTCTTAAAATAGATTTAATGGTGGATTGCTAGGACGCTACTATATTTTTAAAAGGTCTCGGAAATAAACTAGCTGAATATTTTACCATCTCATCGACGTAGCTATGGTCAATACCTGCATACTACATCATCTACTCCATCCACTTAAAGTGAAGCTTCCATTGTTTTAGAAAGCAATATTTCAACACCAAGAGCATCGCCAAAACAAACAAAATGGGCAAATATTATTCGCAATGATCAGATGGTCCATGCATTGCTATGTTTTTCGAGATCGATCTAGGAAGAAGCAGTGGGAATTCTAAAAATGTACTTCTGAAATCTAAGATTTTGGCTAAAATGTAATCCGGGCATGTGTAAGTCTCAAATACAGATCCTAACAGGAAGAAAACATTTTTTTATAGAAAAAACGGTTTTTGTCAAAAAAGAACCACATACATTTAATGTATTTCATACACATTTTGATTGAACTTAAAGGTATAATTTCAGAAAGAAAATTAGATTACATAAAATGATTAACGCATCAAAGCATCATTTTTTAAGGTAATACATTGATATCAGAGTAATTTAATCCCATCAAACAAATAAAATGCAAAAACAGTCTCGTAGCACAGTTCTTTCACTAAAAAGAGTTGTGAGATCTCATGTAAGACCAAGTCATTTATTTTAGTTACTGTCTATAGAAGCACCTATTCAACAACTTTGTTATAAATTATTATCTAATCAATTACCTATCAACATTAGTGACAGTATCAATATTAGAAGTACTTTGTTTATTTCTATAATTATAATGACTTGGCAATTGCACGGCAACATATTATAATAATTAAAATACTTTATTCTTAGGTTTAATGGTGCCTGTGATACAATGTTTTTCATTAGTACACCCAGCCAGCGTTAAATGTTGCAGCAATGTTACTTTTGCAACGTTTAACATTGCTGCAACATTCCTGCAACATTCCTACAACATTCCTATGTCCGCCTCTCTGCAACGTTCAGAAATGTTGTGGGAACTTTGCACGGAACATTGCAGGAACGTTGCGGGAATGTTGCGAACATTGCAGGAACGTTGCGGGAACATTACGAAGGTTGCGGGAACGTTACGAACGTTGCGGGAACATTACGAACATTGCAGGAACGTTACGGGAACATTGCGAACATTGCACGAACGTTGCGGGAACATTACGAACGTTGCGGGAACATTACGAACATTGCATGAATGTTGCAGGAAGATTGCGATCATTGCATGAATGTTGCAGGAATATTGCAGGAATGTTATAGGAATATATTGAATAATAGGAAATTATATTTTTAGTTTTATTCTCTTTTATTTACATATTTCACTTTCACTTTTAATATTTTTTTTTAATTCATGTACTGTTATTTTTATTCTTATCGTAGGAAACTTCTGCATTTGCTTTTTTTGGCTCGACTCACTATTGATGGAGTTTGAATAAGTCATTTCGCCAGTCTCTTCTATATCTTTTTCCGACCATTTCTCTCGGCCAAGTCTCTGTAAAATTGTAGGACAATATAAAATATCAATAAAGATATCTGGCAAAAATATAAAAATGTTCACTTTTAAAGAAATAAACTTACTGCAGAGTAATTTCGCCATCATCAATTGGCTAAAACATTGTTTCTTATTTGAACGATCTTGCCAACTAAATTTTAAGGCAAGGTGTTTGTTGCACAAGTAGGTTATGTAAACGCGTTTAGGAGGGACTCGGCGTTCATACACTTCCTTTTCCTAATATGGGGCTTCAGGAATTGCAATATTTGCAATAAGGGCCATTCTGGACGAGTCGATGCCGCTGCCCCTGACCCATCCCATCAAGCTCAACAATCCACTTCTCTTTGACAAACCTCTCACGAAGCGTTTGCCACTTGGAGCTACATCCTTTCACTGTTGCTGAAATAAAGATAGAAAGGATATAGAAAAGTAGGAACTGTAAATTTCGAATAAAAAGATGCAACATAACGTACCATTCATTGTTTCGGCCACATTCTTCCATGCGGAGTCTTTTTTTGAAACCTGCATGCCCCTTATCATATATTTGGGGATACGCCCGCACACACTCAACTGACAAAACGTCATTAATCGACATTTTTTAACTTTTAATTTATAAACAACTTTTCGAACTGCAAACAAAGTGAATGTATCAACACAATGGAAAATGCCACTCTTGAATTCGAGTGCATGCGCGCAAGAATCGAGAGCGTTGATTGGCTGAAAGATTAAGGCGACACGATGTGTTTTCACATTACGTTAAGTTCGGATACTTCACATTACCCCGATCGTAATGGGCCGCATATAAAACAGTGGGTTTTAGGTTTTCATCACGTCTCATCTCGTCACGTTAAGTTCATCGTAATCCAGCCTTAATACACTACATAAAAGTGAAAGAGAGGAGTACAGAAAGAAGAGACAGCGTAGATAAATACAGCAACGTTTCATTGAGTATATACACGCATTGTGTATGCAAATTCCGATCGGCGGAAAATACACGCGCCGATCGAAAAAATATAATACATTTTTGAGTATAAAAATAAAAAAAAGTGAGACAGGTAAAAATAATCACAGTAAAAATAAATTATGATATTAATAAGGAAAAAAATAATTGGCGCAGCCTTACTGGAACGTTGTAGGAATGTTGCTACAACATTCACATTGCAATGTTGCCACTGGAATGTTCAGGAATGTTGCTGCAACATTCACATTGTAATGTTGCAGGAATGTTTCTGCAACATTCACATTGCAACGTTGCCACTGGAATGTTCAGGAATGTTGCTGCAACATTCGGAATGTTGTGCAGCCTTCGGAACATTGCTGCAACATTTCTGCAACATTCAACGCTGACTGGGCAGGTACCAACGATACTCTCTTTTCTATCACCTGTTCAACCTAAGCAAAACCGTTTCTATATTTGATCCTTCTAAATGTGTATTTACTGAAATGAACTTATTATTTTTATTACTGTTTAGATATATTTAATAATCGAAAAAGTAGATTATTATTTGATAATTGAACGATCAAACGATCCCGCCGAAGGCGGGCGAAGTTCGGTCGTGATTATACGAAATGTCTCGTTCGAAGATAATAATTTGTAGTAATGCTCGTCATTGCTTACATTTCACACTTTCTAGAGTTTGAAATTTGGCGCCTAGGCTGGTGTGGACGGCGCACGACCGGCACTGTCATATTTTTAGCGTTTTTTGTAGTTGAGTTTTCCCAGCAAGATGATCTAGGGTATGTTTATTAGCGGGTACATGTAGGGAGGGAGATTGATCATCTTCGAACGAGACTTCGTATAATCACGATCGAACTTCGCCCGCCTTCGGCAGGCTCGTTTGATCGTTCAATTATACTACACGTTTTGTTCTCGATGATGATTTGTAGACTTTTAGCGTATAAGAAAACTCATTCATTTACCATATTACATGGCTGGAAATCATAAAGAAAGAGTTACCGTGCGTTCGATAATACAGATTTTGCGAACGTATCGTTATTATCTTGGATCGGGCGATTGTAAAGCTTTGCGAAGGTCTGTGACCGTCGGGGCCAACCAGGAGTACGTTTGGTTGTGTCTATATCGACACCACTTCCAAAACCAGCCACTGATACTGCAGCATATTTTGTACTGTGTGCTGTGAACTGATTTGTATCAATGCCTGCTTTAGCAAGGATTTTTCCCAGTGACTAATCGTTTGAGAAGTTACGTTTTTGTATGGCGTGATGTTTGATATGAATAATTTGTTGTTTTGCACATTTCTTAGGTCTTTTGTCTTCTTCAAGTAGTGAATTACAGCTGTAGCGACACATAGCCCAGGTTTTTCTTTATAAAAAAGGTAGTATATATAAGCTCTGGCTTATTTCTTCCTGGCTTGGACATTTTTATCAGGTCTGGTATTTTCTTTGTTATTTTCTATTTGCCCATGGATTTGTTTTTTTATATTAATTAGTGCGATAGTTTGCTGTGCTGTAAATAAAATAAGCATCGTTAATACTTTTTCTTCTGCACCCTTTAGCTGCTTTTAGCTCCTTTTAGCTGATTCGATCAGGCCAAGTCCTTCAAGACTGGTTTTGTGTCCCCTTTACTTGTATATATAAAACTTGTAGTCGTTCCTCAAACATTCCTCTGACGTATTGGGACAGCAATTTATCCTTACAGAGACTTTCAGTAGAGATGAGTGATATAGCTGATCTGTTGCAGTTCAAAGTCCCATAGCTTGCTCCGTTGTCGAACCTTTCCGTTAGAAAACGAATTATAGTATATTTGCTGTAATAGCATTAAATATTGGAATATCGTTTGATGTAGAAAATTTCCCCATAGCTTTAAGGCATCTTCGTATTGTTTGAGTGTTGATGGTGTTATGGACTTGATCATGATTTCTGTTGATGCTTCATTTATTCCTTTACGCTTTGCAGACTAGTTCCCTGGCACCAATGAAAGTTTTTGTGCCAGTGGATGTATTTCTTGCTTGAAAGGAGACAATAATAAATTTTTGTGAGGTTTAAAAACTAAAGGCGGTTGGGTAAGTAGTGATTTAAAGTGTGGGTACCAGGGCTGGGTTGACCACAATGGTACCACGACTGTTCCCTCAGCTTTATCGGTTATTATTTTGCGCGAGTGCTATTTTTGCGAGTGCTATATTTTGCATTGGTTCACCTAATAGAAAATGTCATCGCGTTTGGATCTGGGAAGCGAGAACAAAATCTAGGGCATTTTCGATTCAACCTTGATGTAATTTTTATTTATGATTAAACTTATGATTAACTTTATTGATTTTTTTCAAATGACTACATAGTTCCCATTCGGTATTTATATTAGTGTTTCTCGATGGTAAATCAGCCTCTTTATTCATAACTGACGGGTTATATGACGCATAAATCCAGATTTTTCTCCTCTCGCCCCATTGCCAGACCTTTCTTGCTAATGAATTTAAGTGGGGATATTGAATGCCGCCTGTCCTATTGATATAGGACATTGCAGACGTATTATCAATTCTTAAGAGAATTTTGTCGTCTGATTCTTTGTTCGCGAAACATCTTAGACCAAAGAACGCTGCTAATAGTTGTAGATAGTTTGTGACAAACTTTCTTTCCTCCTTCCTCCAAAAACCATGAGCGTTTACGTCATTACAGTGTGCAGCCCACCCGGTCAGAGATGTATCTGAGGATATCAAATTTAAACTGAAGTGTTCTAATTAGTTTAGAACCGGTTGGTGTATTTTTCACCATTACAGTTAGTCGTTGTTACTTAAAATTAAGGCTTGATACTTTTGCCTTTCTAGTCTTTTACAGTAGATGGATCCATATGTCACCCCTGGGCAAGCTGCCGTCTGTCAACACAGACAACAAGTCTAAAATCTACTGAATTTATAATAAAACCAAAGTACTTTCATTTTCGACTAGGTGTTTGTGAACTTTTTTGGTGGTTTATGTTTTTGGTGGTTATGACAAGGCCCAATTGTTCCAACATGTTTTTCACCAAAGAATTTTTACAGGATTCATACGAATTTTCCACAATTAATAGATCATCAAGGTAAATAATTGATAAAGTACCTAGTTGTCTATTTTTTTTTCATAACTGGTTTCATAATTTTTGTATAAACGCAAGGACTTGTGCATAAACCAAGGGGAAGGCATGACAACTGGAAAAGCTGCCTCTTAAGTTACAATTTAAAAAATAGGAATAGGAAAAAGAATAATAGAAAAATAGGAAAGTAGTAAATATCTTTTAGATCTATCGAACACATATATGATCCAATAGATATTAAGTGTTTGGTGGACTTAATATCTTCCGTTGTAAAATGGATAGTATCAATTATCAATAAATGTGTTTAGATTTTTTTTAAATTAAAAATAAATCTACTAGAGCCATCTGGCTTGTCAACTAAGAAGAAGAGACGAAATGAATTCATTATCTGCATTTTGACAGGGCTCTATTACATTTTTAGCTAAGAGCTTATTTATTTCATGCGTACTTTTTATAATACCATTTTTAGCCCAATTTTGGTCTGTTAGTGGTTTTGTTTGATATGGATTTCTCTGAAAGGTATTTTATAACCCATCAGATAATCTAGGACAAATATATCCTAGGTAATTTATTCGCAGCTTTGCGTAAAGTATTTTAGACAGCCTGCTGACTATTTTACCACATATACTTCCTTAGGGGCTGCTGGTGTTTTGATGGCCGACTCTATGCTTCTGTCGTATTGTACCTCTTTCAATGAGGTTTTGTTTTTATTGGAATTTCCTTTTTAGAGTCAGAATGCTCTCCTAGCATTACTAACATAACCTCATTGAGCTGGGACCTGTTTTTAGTTGCTTTTACGTCTTCCGTAAGAGATATTTCGTTTGATTTCTTTGTTTTGGGGATTGTTGAATGAGATCATTGGATGAGATACCTAAATCAACATTTTATCCAGATTTTCATCTAAAAAAAGAAATTGTTTTATAATATGGACCTTTATTGTAAGCATTTTTGTGACTTCGTCTAATGGACAGTTTGTCGTATGGACAGTTTTTTGTATAGACAGTTTGTCGTACAGACAGTTTTTCATTTAGACAGTTTGTCGTATTGACAGTTTGTCATATGGGCAATTTTTCGTACAAACAGTTTGTCGCATAGACAGCTCTTTGTACATGTTATTTCTGTACAAAGACATACTTAAATGTGAATGAATCACCACACTTACAGATTTTTTAAGTAAGTATCTCATATGGAGGTTACATACTTTTTATGTGATACCGGTTTCATATGGAAACTCATATATCTTTTTTTGTTGTACAGACAGTTTGTCGTATAGACAGTTTGTCGTATAAATAGTTTGTCATATAGACAGTTTGTCGAATGGACAGTTTGTCATATAGAGAGTGTTTGTACATGTTGTTTTTGTACAAAAAACATTCTTAAGTGTGAATGAATCACCTCACTTAAGCATTTTTTTAAGTATTTCGTATGCAGGCTAAATACTTTTTAAGTGATACCGGTTTCATATGGAAACATCTTTTTTGTTCTACAGACAGTTTGTTGTATGGACAGTTTGTCATATAGACAGTTTGTCGTATAGACAGTTTGTCATATAGACAGTTTTTGTACAAAAACATACTTAAGTGTGAATGAATCAACACACTTAAGCATTTTTTAAGTAAGTGTCTCGTATGGAGGCTAAATACCTTTTATGAGTTTCGTATGGAAACTCATATATCTTTTTTCTTATACAAACAGTTTGTCGTATGGACAGTTTGTCATATAGACAGTTTTTTGTACATGTTGTTTTTGTACAAAGAACATAGAGAAAACATTTTTAAGTGTGAATGTGTCCATACTTAATCATTTTTTAAGTGTCTCGTAAGGAGGCTAAATACTTTTTATGTGACACCTGCATTTCCATTCTGATTTTTATCAGTGGTTTTATTTAATTCTGCCAGTTTACAAACCACGTTTTTGAGGTTATCGATCTGTTTTTCAATTTTTTTCCAGTCTTTCATCCGTTTTTTTGTTTCTTCCTATCTTTTTTCGTGATCGTGAACATGATTTTCGCTTCGTCTTATCTCCTGACATTATATACTTTTATTCCTATTTGGTAATTTAGATTTGGTATTTTTTTACAATTAGAGTACTCAGTACGTGTGAAACGACAAACAAATTATTCCAACAAATTATCATCGAGAACGAGACGTGTAGTATAATTATGTTGGGAAAGAGAAAAAATAAACGTACAAGAGTCCAATGTATAGTTTGAAATATATATTTGAAAGAGTTCTTAAAAAGGAAACTTCGCATTATAAATATTTTTACATAGATTTGCTTTGACAGGAAACAATTTGGAATATTCCTCGCTGATAGGAAACGAAAATGCTTAAAAAATAAACATACAGTCCTTCATCCGCAAACGAACGCATTATATTTACATACAAAAAAATTCTTCCCACACGAAACATTATATATAGGAAATGAAATATATATATATATATATATATATATATATATATATATATATATATACATACATACATACATACATATATATATATATATATATATATATATATATATATATATATATATATATATATATATGTATATATTTGTGTATATATATATATATATATATATATGTATATATGGATACAAAGTATCTAATCTTTCATGAGTCCAACATTAACAGCAAACTGTTTACACTTCGCCGCGATCTCTTCATGTATTAAACTGAAGCACATCGCGACGACAACCAGTCCAAGAAATAAATATAAACAGCACGCGAACAATTGAATTTGGGCGCTTAGATCCGGACTTTGAGGGATCTTGTCGCCAAGTCCTATAGTAGTTAAAGCTATGAAACAGAAATAGGCCGCGTCCAGAAAACTCCAGCCACTAGTTGAAGCAAACGCAGCCGCACCGAGACAAATGTATCCTACGAAGATGAACAACACTAACAAAGCAGGCACTGCTGGTGTTGAAGATGGAATCTGAATTGGACTCGGCGCCCTCCGGCTTTCCGGACCTCGATAAATCAGCGGAACTCGGGATGGAGTATCGTGAACGCAAGATCTGGAACAGAGAAAAAACAAGATTAATTAAAAGATTTTAGCAATTTGTGATTTGTCTTCTTCTAAAGTTAATAAACTTGTTCATATGGTTTAATATAAATTGGTTAATTTAAACCTTTATTTGCTCAATATATTTCTTTTAAGTGCTTCATTATGAAAAAGTGATATTTTAATAATTATTGACACATCCAAATATCAGGTTTCCTTATTCCAACAAGTCTATATACATATATATATATATATATATATATATATATATATATATATATATATATATATATATATATATATACATATATATATATATATATATATATATATATATATATATATGTGTATCGCAGATTTGTTGTATTTCTTAAAGCTCATGTGGAAGCCACAAATCAAGTTTTTTAATAGAGCAAAGATGTTCAAATATTTTTTATACAGTTATTCGATACATTGAGTTTGCCTTCGAATACGTAAATATAACAAAAATTCAACTACCGCCAATTCTCGGTACAATAAAGTATCACAATATATATATATATATATATATATATATATATATATATATATATATATATATATATATATATATATGTATATATATATATGTATATATATGTATATATATATATATATATATATATATATATATATATATATATATATATATGTATATATGTATATATATGTTTATATATATATATATATATATATATATACAAAACTATATTAAGTAGTGTACTAAGTATTATACTAAGTATTTAAAAAATAACAGTGTTAATCCTTCATGTATAAATACGTTAACAAAATGCAAAAATTTGAAAACCAAAAATAAAATTAAAATAAAAACAACAAATTACATCTTTTGAGAAAGAGAAAGAAGATGATGTTCTAGTTTTAACAAGTAATCATAGATAATACTGAGATTATTAACATCTGTTTTCATACATACTATTTTCCTCGTTTTTAGGGTTCCGTACCGAAAACGGAACCCTTATAGGATCACTTTGTTGTCCGTCTGTCTGTCTGTCTGTCTGTCTGTCTGTCCGTCTGTCTGTCTGTCAAGACTTTTTTCTCAGGTTACGCGTAGAGGTAACAAGTTGAAATTTGTATCAAATACTCGAGTCTGCGGTCTCTTTCAGCTGTGAAAAAATCAAACTTGTAAGTCAACGAGATCAAAAGATATGATCGTTTATGTCGCATATTTTGCGATTTCACGAGGGAATCAAAACCTATAGGGTACTTCGCGTTGACCTAGAATCATGAAATTTGGCAAGAAGCGATGTCTTATAGCACATGTCAAGGGAAAAATCTGAAAACCGTAAATATGTAGTTTAATTACAAGAAAAATGCGAATTTACTATTAGAAACTTATGAAAATTCACTAATGTTGTCGTAGTGGTATTGTCAGGCTCCAGAAGCATATGGGTGGCATACAGTTAGGTCCTATTCTATGTTTATTCTGAATTTTCTTTGTTTATATTCGTTATGCATTTCATCACGTACGCTTTATATACATAATATATACAGGGTATATATTATGTCTAAATTTTGCTTTTTTATAACCGACATTCGACATACTCAAGTCCCGTAACATCCTGTATATATTATATTTAGTCTAATTTTTCTTTATAATCTACATAATATGTTGATAATCTACATAATAATACTATACTATACAAGTTTGTACGGAACCCTCGGTGCGCGAGTCACAACTCGCACTTGGCCGGTTTTTTTTTGATGTAAAACATTTCCTTACAAATTCTTTTATGGTAATTGTTTTCGGTGCGTAACAATCTTACTTTGTCAAAATCCATGGAATGTTTGTTCATAATGACATGTTCCGAAAGGGCACATGATATTTTCTTTAATTTGCAGTCACTTCTGTGAGACGGGATGCGCCCCGATAGACACCTAGATGTTTGTCCTATATACATTTTATTTCAATTTAGACAAGGGATATTATAAACTACATTCGATTTTTCTAATGTTTCTAATTTGGTTTTTGTTTTTGTAAAAATATTATTATTAGTTAGAGAAATGCGCTGAGCAATCCTGATATCCTCACATTTAAAAATGTTAATGAGCTTAGGAGTTAAAGACTCTATATATGGCAGCATATGGTGGGTTTTCCAAATTGATTTCTTGATCTTTATTCGTTGGTAGAACTTCCAGCGTGTTTCTGGCTTCCACATGAAGAAATACACTTTAAGAAATACAACAAATCTGTTGTAACGAGACGCAAAAGTTGGTCTCATAACTTTAATAACTTTAAGTTAGATAGACACATCATAAAACAAATTATGCAATTTTGAAAGAAACAAAGTTACATAATTAAATAAATTGTGCAAATTTTAAAGCAACGTTAGTTTGGCTTGTCAGTCCCATATTTATTTCACGTATGGCATTTAGACACATGTACAAGAATATAAAAATCTTATTGCGTTTACAAACGTTTCTGGAGTTGCAGTCAGGAAATCATCGGGGCCTTCGTAGGTTAGGTGGGGACATTCCTCTATTATGTGCTTGATCGTTTGGACTTCTCTGCAATCGCATAAGGAGGATGGTAATTTTCCCCATTTGTTTAGGAAGTATGCACATCTGCCGTGTTGGGTCTTGTTGGATCTTCCGTGATGCGATTTAGCGTGCACCAGGTTTTGCGTGGTAGGTTGAAACTAAGGTCTTTCTGTTATGCAGTGCATGGTGTTATTCGGTTGAGCTACCGACCATGCGTGAATCCACCTATCTGTTATGTTAAACTTAGTTTCTGTGGCAATTCTTGCGGTCTTTGTTGGTGGTTTTCTAGAGCATAGTCGGTTCTTGTTGGTGTCTTCAATATAGCTATGTAATGGGAGTTCCCTGTTAAGTATCTTTTTGTATTCGTTTGTTAACGTATTGGTTCGGCGGAGGTGAGGCGGCGGAATACTTAATCGCTTAGTACTGATAGCCATTGGGTTGGGGTAGATTTTATTACGCCAGCGACCATCCTCATGGTGTTTAATTTAATTATGCGTCAACTTTTTTGACGTGGGCGCTGTTGAGCCACGCTGCGGCGCAGTACTACGCTGCAGAGTAAACAAGGCCTAGAGCTGACGAGTGACGAGCTGACAAGTGTGGAAGCTGAAGCTCCCCATGTCGAGCCACAAGGAGTTTAAATATTCTGTGGAGGGCAACGCCTCGATATATATATATATATATATATATATATATATATATATATATATATATATATATACATGTATATATATATATATATATATATATATATATATATATATATATATATATATATACATATATTGTTGTATTTCAGGATATCACGGATGGAAACATGTGTTGATTTGTTTTCTCGGAGATCCCGCGTTGATGCTGAGGGTTGGTGAAAAGAACCGAATTCTCGACATTTTCAAGAGATATATGCGTACGTGTCTTCTTCTAAAATCTTCGGTTTTTTAGGTGCATAGCCCTGAGATATCCGTTTCAATAAGGCCTGCAATTTACAATATTTGTATATATCTACATCCTTATGTATAGATTAACAGGACCTCAACATAGAATATATCGTCCATAAACTTAATAGTATATACTTCTTACGTTGTAATTTAAAGTAAGCAAATAAAACATTTTCCGAAACAAGTGTACCTTTATTTAAATTACACCACTCCTTAAATTTGCAGTATTCTGTTTCATATCTTGCTCGTGATTTATCTGGCAAAAATTTATTCACTGTATTTGCAGCTATTACTTTCAATTCTGGTGGAGTGCAAGATATTTTTTAACCCATTTTAATTATAACCTTTAAATTAATTTCAAGTGTCAAATATCAGTGTAACCAACCACCATAAAATTTTATGAACATGTATGGGCTATTTATTTTATTTAGAAATGGCATAAAAGGGCGCAAAATAGAAAAAATATTATAAAAAAACTCGTTCGTAAGGCGCTTTTCATCACTTGTCCATTAGAAAACTCCTCGCTACACTCGTCGTGAATATGCACACCTTTAAAATATTTGTATATTTCTATCCAACGCAAACTAACATCTGTTTTATTTTTCTTCCATTCATTTATTTTTTTCCGTGGAACAATACATGTTGTCGCCAACTTCAACGAAGAGTTAATTATCATCGATAACAACATGGTTTTCTTTTAAATAATGAACTGTCTTCAAGATGCCCAAGATTCCCAATTTATATTACCTATATTTTATTTATATCCATCAAAAAATGTGTAGCTCTTCGAAACAATCAGCCCATTTTTTATACATATTTGAAAGAATTTTTATAAAAAAACATTTCATTTCTTTAATAAATTTCGCCTCGCTTCCAGGGGTTGACTCTTGACGATTGTATCGAGTTTCTGCGTTAACTTTAATGGAACAAATCTAGTATTATATCTAGCGACTATTTGCTACAACACATTATTTAAGACAGTTTTCACCTCGGAAGATCTTTAGACACTTTAGAGCTTTCAATTTCTTTAATAGTGATATGAACTACAACAGGTTGACTATGAATGAAATGCAATGTAACTTCAAATAACTCGTTTTAGAAAAATTCTTTTAATATTTTGGGACCCTGGTGTAAACTAAAGTACGAGCGGAAAGGCTCAAACATTATGATTACACGTTGCAGAGCAGGTATTGGCAAGTTTTGCTCCGAGAGGAGTGCTGTTTCTCTTGGTACAGAATCTAAATTAACATTTTCTTTTTCATTTTCGAATAGTTTCAAAAATTCGAATGCGTAATTTTGGAGTACATTATCTACTATTGTTTCGCACTTTGTTCGCCCACAATTAATTTTTTTTTCAAATAGTTTGCACCCTATATTTAACCTACAATCCATATTTCGAAACTATGGTTATGGCATATTGTATGATATGTTCCCACAGATTTTTTTCATCAAATGAAAAAGTTATATTTTTCAAGTAGTCAATTACCTTTGATGATGAAGCTTCTGCATTAATATGAGTGCTATGTTTATCACTTGCAATGTTTTATTTGTGACCCTATTAGAAATACTGAATTCTGAGCAACCAATAGTGCGTTTTACGACAGTGTCATCATTTATGCTATCATCATTCTCTATCAATAAAGCCATTAACACAAGAAAAAACAACTGATCATTGTAAAGGAAATTGATTGAACAACTGATAATTGAAAATAAAGGAAATTTTCTAATGAGCTTACTGTCTGTCTGTTCGACTTTATGTTTTCACTATTAATAAAATTACTTGAGAACGGAATCTGTTGGGATTCCCCGTGATCTGTTTGTCCTGTTCATACGACACCGCATCTATTTCGCTCCAACAAAATAATTCCACCATCCGTCCGACTTTGTCATACTAACTAACGAGGTGCTTGGCAAAAGTGATAACAATGATTCGGCATTCGCTTTGAAAATGCATAAAATCACAGTTATAATTATTTAGTTTTACAATATCATGCGAGTAGAACAAGCAGTACATCTTATAAGAAAGGCAGTACAAATGCAGTACCTAAAAATTGGACAGAACAGACTATCTCAAAGAAGTACTGTACCGAAGAAAGCAGTACGACTGGTGACCTTAGTTAAAGTAAACCTCTATACATTTACCAACAGCATTATTTATATGTACACATTTGCCGGAAAAAGTTGGTAAATGTAAGTTTAATTTACATTTACCAACCAAGAAGGCAAATGTGCACATATACCGATATATATGTACATTTACCAATTTACTTTGTTTTCTTTGTGTTATTTTTTGTTCTATCCTTGTCACACTAATGTACGAACGGTCGTGTATTTACATTTATGCCAATAACGGATTATTATATATAATATAATTATTTATGAATATATTTATAATATATTTATTATATATATATATAATAATCCTTTATTGGCATAAATGTAAATACACGACAGTTCGTACATTAGTGTGACAAGGATAAAACAAAGACAACAACAACAACAAAAAGACACCAGAATGAAACGGAAAATAAAAATATCCAAATTAATACAGCAAAAAATAAACAGTTCAAAAGTTCTTAGATCAAAAAAAAAACAAAAGAAGGAAGCCTTTAACCCTGTCCCTTGCACTTCAATAGTTTTGTCATGTACACAAAACAGGAGCCACTCTCATCCATAACCTTCTTCCAGTTTTTCGCCACTGACTTTTCCTCTTCGCTCCATTCACATTTCTTACAGCTTAATACCCAATGTTCCCACAGCTCCTCCCCTTCTCCACATACTCGACAAGTCCTATCTGTTGCAGCCATCCAATATCTTCTACCCCTTTCCTCACTACCGCACGTAAACCGGGCAATCGCTTCCTGTGGGGCTTTAGGATTAACTAGATACTCTGGACATCTGCCAAAAACTTGGATTTTGCTGTAGTCTCTATTATAGGTACCCTCATCTATGTGTGTTTGGCTCTCTTGCAGCTCTATCTCCAAAAGCCTATCTGCCAGAATCCTTTCCACCAACATTCCCTCATTCTTCATTCTCTGGATCTCTTCTTGGTTCCATCCCCCTCATACATACGCTTGCGCAGACATCCCCATTTTGTTTCCTTAATACTCCATTTACTCTCCTTTCTTACCGCTTTCAAAACATCTTTCACTATTCTTTCTTCTCCCGCACTATTCACTTTCCTTTCAAATTTAGTCACTCTCATAATCGCGTTGTTTGCCACCTTGTTAGAATTTGTTTCTTGTTGAACGATGTACCAGGGGGTGGACGTTTCTAGCTGCAGGGCCCTAGACCTTATGAACTGTAACTGCACTCTCTCTATGTCGTTTTCTTCTTTCACACCCCAGATTTCTGCCCCATACATCATAATACTACGTACGCACGCCTTCCATACAATCATTTTTGCCCTAAAATTTTCCCTCAAGTATACTCTCCATGTATCCCAGAGCCTGTTAGCAGCCACCCACGTTTTTTTACTATATACTTGATATGTGCAGCGCACGACCCATTTTGTTGTAACATAAAGCCTAGGTATTTAAAATTGCTAACTTATTCTATCTCACTCACTTGTTCCGCGTCCTTTTCTGAAGCCAGCTTGTACCTCTGGTATTATATTCCTCTCCTCCGCTTCTTCTTGTAACTTTTTTCCAGTATCTTTGCATAGATCTTGTATGACGTGTCCATTAGAGTTATCCCCGTATAGCTTCCTAGTTCCTCCTTGTTACCTTGCTTAAAAACTGGTACAATAATTCCTTCCCTCCAACTGTCCGTAATTTCTTTGCTACCTTTGAAAAAGCTGTTAAGTTCACCACGAAGTCTCTCCTTCACAATTGGTGTGGCTAGACACCACGCCTCACTTGGCACCGAGTCTGGGCCAGGAGCTTTCTTTCTTTTGAGTGCTGACATAACCGTTTCAACCTCTTCCTCTGTAATCTCTTGTGATTGCGATTTCACTGGTCTTAAATCTCTCCATCTTTGCTCAATAATTTCCGTTTCTCCGGCCAGAAACTCACAGAAGTCATTTTTCCACCTTTCTGTGCTAATTACTGATGAGATCTCTCTTTTTGGTTTCCTTACGGCAATCAGTTTCCAAATGTCCGACTCTCTGCTCAGCTGGCTGATTTTCTTTATTTGGAATTCCTCCCACTCTCGTTTCTTTCTCGTCTCTGCTTCTTTAACTTCTTTATTCTGTCTTTTGAGCTTTTCGAGGGCTGTTCTTCCTTCTCTCCAGGCCCTAAATTCGGCTCTAGTTCTTTTCTTTATACCTATTAGTTCCTCGTCTATCCAAGCATTTCCGCAATATTTCTTTGGGTGTGATATTTTAACAATTAGTGCTTTCTTTATCATAGCAGTTAGTTTCGGTAGTTCCGCATATTCCACTCCTTCCATCCTGTCTACGTTTTCCTGGTATCGCGTAATAGCCGACTCATTCCACATCACTGTTTGTTTAACCACACCCTTGCTTTTCACCCAGCTGTCTATCTCACCATACAGGGTAATTTCTATTGGTAGATGGTCCGATTCCAGCCTTTCTCCTATTTTGAAAACATCGATACATCTTATACGCCATATATATATATATATATATATATATATATATATATATATATATATATATAATATATATATATATATATATATATATATATATATATATATATATATATATATATATATATACACGCTTCGTTGGCGATCCCGAAATCAATGACCGAGGACCGCCTCCACCAATATACGTTAACTCCCCTTTCCAATCGCCATTTTTGCACCCATTTAGCACATACCAGTTATGGTTCTCAACCCAGTCTTACCATTTTTCCCTCCTTGTTAACAGTTTTGTCTTTCGAAAGTCTAGCTATTTCCACCCCTTCTGCATCAGCTTGGAGTTCACCGATCCTCACATTCCAGTCTCCAACGATCAGTACTTTCTCTCCTGAATCCCTTGCCAGGCTTTTCTCAATGTGTTTCATAATGCTCCCTAGGTTGTTGTTGTTATAGACAGTAATTACTCTCCACTTATCTTCGCCTACTCGTACTGCTCTCTGTTGTACCCCTTCGATGTTCTCCATATCCATATTGTATTCTTTCTCCGCCACATGCTTTATACCGGTAATTATCCCTCCCTTTGCTCTTCCCCTGTTGGAGATCCTGTTTTCCGATTGATATTTCCATCTGTATTCCGCTGGCAGCTGGGGTTCAAAGGGTAGTGGGGTTCAAAGGGTAGTGCATGCTCAACCGCACGACAATCGCACAGGAAGAGATTGTAGCATAGCCTCTGCTACCCAAGTCCGACTCTCACCTCCACGTGGTGAACCCTGGTAACCTGAGCAACCAAGCTGGAGATGCGGTAACCAACCCGTATGGAAAGCGCGGTCAGGGCCAACGAGAGCGGGTGAAATGGTCCTCCGAAAAGGGGGTTTTGCGATGGGCCAACAACTCATCTATAGAAAAAAAAGAAACCGTTACGAAACCACCAAACGTGCCTCGGACTGGACTGACTACTCGGCAACGACCACAGCAATGCACAAGGAAATCGAAGGAAATTACGATGGGAACATGGAATGTAAGGAGCCTCTACCAGATAGGTGCACTAAAAGCCTTAACAAACGAAATGGAGAGATACAAACTCGACATAGTGGCACTACAGGAGACCAACTGGAGCGATAGCGGCATCATGGATATAGGAAAATATAGGATATGTTAAAGCAGTAATAATGGGAAGGCGCACAAGTTAGGAACAGGCTTCATACTCAAGAAAAGTGTAGGGAAGGATATTATGGACTTCCAAGCAGTAGATGACAGACTCTGCATGATCCGAATAAGAATGAAGCTCTTCAATCTGACAATAATTAACGTACATGCACCGAGCGAAGAGAAAACAGACGACGAAAAAGAGATCTTCTACGCAAAACTAGAAAGGCTATTCGATTCGACACACAACAACGACGTAAAGATGATCTTGGGGGATTTCAATGCTAAGATAGGGAAAGAAGACGTATACAGACCCACGATTGGAAAACACAGCCTACACGAAAATACTAACGACAATGGACAGAGACTAGTGGACCTAGCAGCATCTAGAAACCTTGTAATCAGCAGTACTCTATTCCCGCATAAAGACATCCACAAGATGACATGGAGATCACCAGACGGAAGGACACTCAATCAAATAGACCATGTCTTAATAAACACAAGATTTATGTCCAGCATACAGGACGTCAGAAGCTGCAAAGGGGCAGACTGCAACTCGGACCATTACCTGGTGAGGATTAAATTAAAACAAAGGCTAGCCAACTCGAAAAAGCCAGCAAACAGCGGAATAGAAAAATGGGATGTGGAAAACTGAACTTAACCAGGGTAAGGCAACGATACGAAGAAAAGATCGCCGAAAAACTAGGAGTGTTGACGGAAAATCATAGTATTGAAGAACAATGGACGGAAATTGCAAAGGGGATTAAGGAATCGGCAGAGGAGGCTCTCGGGAAAGTCCATAGGAGAAAACGAAACCAATGGTACGATGCAGAGTGTGAAGAAGCACGCGAGAAACAACAGAAAGCTAGGGCAGAGAATTTGCAGAGACCCACGAGAGCCAAACAAGCTGAATACAACAAGCAAAGAAAGGAAGCATCCAAATTATTTCGGAAGAAGAAACCGGCCCATTTTAACGACCAGGTGGCACAGATAGGACACCACCAAGAGAAACACGAAATTAGAGAATGCTACAAGATAGTGAACAACCTGCGAAATGGATTTCAGCCCAGAGCAACAATAATCAACAGTAAAGAGGGCACCTTACTGGCTGAAGAAAGTAAAGTGGTAGGTAGATGGGCGGAATATTTTAACGAACTCCTGAATACCTCACTACGAGTGGAATTAACCGGACAAACAGCTGAAGACGACCCAATTCACACACCAGAAGTAAGAGATCTGAGAGAAGATAACGAACCATCACAAAGAGAAATAAGCGAGGCGATAAAGGCACTAAAGAACCACAAAGCACCGGGACCGGACATGATACCATCTGAAATGATCAAAATGGGAGGAGACGCTCTGAACTGTGCTTTACACCAGCTGATAGGAAGAATCTGGAGGACAGAAGAGATACCCGAGGAATGGCGGGAGGGGAAGATATGCCCTATCTATAAGGAAGGAAACAAACTGGAGTGCGAGAACTATCGTGGTATAACTCTTCTTAACACGGCCTACAAGGTGCTGTCATGGATAATCGGACGAAGACTCCAACCGTACGCAGAGAGCATTATAGGACAGTATCAGACAGGTTTCCGGAAAGGAAAGTCGACGACTGACCAAATGTTTACACTCAGACAAATACTAGAAAAGACATGGGAAATGAACATCAGCACATACCAGGTCTTCGTAGACTTTAAACAAGCGTATGATACTATCGATAGAAGAACTCTCATGAAGACAATGGAAGAATTCGAGATACCACAAAAGATCATTAAATTGGTAAATTGTACGTTAAAAAAGACTTGGAACCAAGTCGGTATCCAAAAAACGACATCGCACAAGTTTGAAACCATTACAGGTCTGAGACAAGGAGACAGTCTATCACCCATATTATTTAACATCGCGCTCGAAAAAGCTATAAGGAAAGCTCAGATAGAATGCAACGGTACCATCTACAATAAATCCACGCAACTTTTGGGCTATGCTGACGACCTAAACATCATCGGTAGAGCGCTAACGGCAATGAAAGATGCTTACGGTAAAATGGAGAAGAGAGCCAAGGAGATAGGTCTGTCAATAAACAAGGATAAAACAAAAGTAATGATGGTAAGACCGGGAGCGCCAGTACACGCAGTAAATAATCTGGATATGGGAGATTACACTGTAGAAGTCGTCAACAACTTTAAATATCTGGGATCAACCGTCACGGATCAGAACGACGAAGGGGTGGAAGTACAACATAGAATCATGCAAGCCAACAGGGCATACTTCACTCTTAAATCCATCCTTAACTCGAAGCTAGCTAGCAGACAAACGAAGTGTATTATATATAAAGCAATCATACGACCCATCCTCACATATGGAAGCGAAGCATGGACGCTTACCCAGAAATCGGAAAAGATGCTGGAGATTTTTGAGCGACAGATCCTGAGGAGAATTTATGGGGCAATTGACAGCGAAGAGGGCTGGAGAATTAGGATGAACTTCGAACTATATCAGTTATACAAAAGCCCAGATGTGGTATCCCACATAAAACTAAGCAGGCTAAGATGGACGGGACATGTGTGCCGGATGGCTCCAACAGCAGTGCCGAGACAAATACTCAGAGTGCCGGAAGGTAGAAGGAAAGCGGGCAGGCCAAGGGCGAGATGGGAGGAAAGTGTGAAAAGGGATGCGAGAGAGATGCTGGGGATGCGGAACTGGCGGGCGGCGGCAGAGGAAAGGGAACGCTGGAGACAACGTTTGGTGGAGGCCAGGGCTCGCTTCGGGCTGTAGCGCCATTGGAGAGAGAGAGAGATTCCGCTGGCAGTAGGTTTCTTACTTCGTTCCAGTCGTTTTCTTCAACCCATGTTTCCGTTAGCCCTATCACGTGGAATTTCTGTAAATATTGCTTAATAGATTTGCACTCCTCTCCTTTTAATCTTTTCTTTAGCCCTGCTATGTTCCATGTTATTATTTTAAAGTTTTCCCTTCCCCCTTTATGTTCCCCCGTACTTCCTATAGTGCTTAGTGAAAAAACAGCTCTTCCAGCGAACATGTTACTGGGTTATACCTGTGCAATTTATTATCTATGAGGAACTTATTGTAGGCGACTTTTACTACGTTCCCTGCTTTCCTAAGATCAACTGCTTTTTGTCTTAAGAAGATGTTTGCATTTCGCTTTCTTTTTTTGTGAGATCATCATCGATATATAGTAGGCCCCTGCAGTTTATGTTTCATTTTCATTAATTGTTTCTTTTCTTCCCATTTTTCGAACTTGACTATGATTGCTCTATCCCTTCCACCTATCTCCTTCCCCATTCTAAACATTTCCCTATATATTGGGAATACATTAAGCTTCTCGCTAATTAAGCTTTTGACTTCATCTTCCCATTTATCACTTTCTTTGATTCCCTTAATTCCTATATTGTTTTTTCTTTCCCTTTTATCCTTGTCCTCTTCGGCTTTGTCGATTTTCTCCATGGTTTTCTGCAACTCTACACCTTTTATCTCCCATGCGGCTTTATCCTCCTTAGCTTGGTTTTTAATATATACCAGCTCCTCTTCGATCTTATTCAACCGTTCTTTAGTTTTCTCATTTTCCATTTTCATTTCACTTAGTTTTTCCATCACTTCCTTTTTCCATTTGTTATTTTCCCTCCTCTCCTCCTTTAGACTCTCGTTTACAGCTTCTAGTTGTTTAAGATAAAATATCCTCCATCGTTGAACGTTGAGACAGACTGTATATATATATATATATATATATATATATATATATATATATATATATATATATATATATATATACATATATATATATATATATATATATATATATATATATATATATAAATATATATATATATATATATATATATATATATATATATATATATATATATATATATATATATATATATATATATATATGACTAAGCTTTTAATTAAGCTACTTGAGTTTGAAGTTCAATTTTAAATAGAGAGATGTGAATGTTTGTTCTTGTCCAGGTTTCTCAAATGGTGGCCGCGTCAAACAAAAAAACAAAATGGTCGGCTTGTCTAAACAAAACTAGAAAACACAGGTGTTACAATTCAAAAACGTTTTCGTTTCTTCTTGAAACTAAGAAATACGAGTAATTAACTTGACTTAACTAACTTAATTAACTTAACTTGAATCTGGACTAATTAATAAAAATAAGACTAGACAAACCTATACGCGATTAAAAAAGATATGTCTGAAATTTAGATCAACATTGTTTAAACCTCTGTGATGAAATATTTTTAGTATTATACTACATTTGACTGCAACACATTATTTAAGACAGTTTTCACCTCGGAAGATCTAAACACTTTATAGCTTTCAATTTCTTTAATAGTGATATGAATTACAACAGGTTGACTATGAATGAAATGCAATGTAACTTCAGATAACTCGTTTTCGAAAAATTACTAGCTAACGAGGTATTTGGCGAGGGTGATAACAGTGATTCGGCATTCGCTTTGAAAATGCATAAAATCACAGTTATAATTATTTTGTTTTACAATATCATGCGAGTAGTACAAGCAGTACATCTTATAAGAAAGGCAGTACAAATGCAGTACCTAAAAATTGGACAGTACAGACTATTTCAAAAAAATACTATACTGCAGAAAGCAGTACGACTGGTCACCTTAGTTAAAGTAAACCTTTATACATTTACCAACAGCATTATTAATATGTACACATTTGCCGGAAATAGTTGGTAAATGTAACTAAGCGACAGGTCCAGATGGAATTCCAAATGAAGCGTGGAAACTAGCGCCGGTGTCAATACAAAGAAAACCACGAAATATTCAACAAGATTTTCAAAAGACAGCAAGCAATTCCAGAAAGCTGGAGGGAAGGAGACATAGTACCAATTTTTAAAGCAGGATATAAGGAAGAAGTGGAAAATTACAGAGGCATCACGCTGATGGATACATCATATAAGATATATGTAAAAGTAGTGGAGATGAAAGTACAGGAAGAAATCGAGGAAAAGGAAGTGATTCCTGATGTACAAGTGGGATTTAGAAAAGGAAGGGGAACAACGGACCAGCTGGTTACCTTAAAATACATAATAGAGCAAGAGCTGGCACAGCGAGGCGGAAAGGTGTATGCTGTATTTATAGATCTTAAAGCTGCATATGACACAGTATACCGAAAGATGCTATGGGAACTCATGAGAGCAAAAGGGATTAGCGGGTGGCTAGTGAAGGCAGTAACAGATCTATACGGTAAGACAAGCTGCAGAGTAAGAATAAGTGGGAAAAAATGCGAGAGATTCTGGGTAAGGAAAGGGTTAAAGCAAGGGTGTGCATTTGGCCCTGTCCTATTTAATGTTTTTATTTTTGACTTAGAAAAGGTTTAAAAAAATGTGCAGGCAGGAGGAGTGGTAATAGGTAGGATGAAAGTGTGTTCTCTAACATATGCGGATGACATAGTTGCTTTAGCAAGAACAAAAGGGGAAATGAAAGAGATGATTGGAAGGATTAAAAGATATTTTGAGAAAAGAAGGTTAAGTGTGAATGTAGAGAAGACTAAGTGAATGGTGTTTAGAAAGAAAGTTGGGAAGAAAGAGCAAAGCTTGATGTGGGGAGAAGAGGTTATAGAGCAGGTTAGCAGATTCAAATACTTATGATTTATGTTTGGTAGTAATGGGTCCAATAATGTGCACATTACCTTCATATGTAAGAAAGCATGGGTGGCTGCTAACAGGTTTTGGAATGCTTGGAAAGAGAAATTTGAACAGAGTTTCGTGGCAAAAATGACAGTGTGGAAAGCGTGTGTTCGGAGTATTTTGTTGTATGGAGCGTAAATATGGGGTATGAATGGGGTAGATCAAGTAGAAAAGGTACAACTTCAGTTTCTAAAAAGGGCGTTGAAACTAGACTGGAGTACGCCAGGGTACCTGGTTCTACAATAAGCCAATATGTATAAAGTAGCAGTAGAAGCGTCAGTGAGAGTGGCAGGATACGAAAGGAAAGTGTTATGTCTAACAATAGTACAGACAATCTTCAGTCACTTTTGGCACATTAGCTCAAGATGCTCCTTGTGAGCCGTTTCGCTGCGTCAAAGCAAGAGACTATGAAACGGACAAGACCTATAGTGTCAGGGACTGAAGGCCTGCAGTCTTACAAAAAACTAAAAAGCGACTAAAAACTGGATGTTAACTTAACTATTGGTAGATTATGACACAGCATATGACACAGTAAACCGAAAGATGCTATGGGAACTCATGAAAGCAAAAGGGATTAGCGGGTGGCTAGTGAAGGCAGTTACAGATCTATACGGTAAGACAAACTGCAGAGTAAGAATAAGTGGGAAAAAATCCGAGAGATTCTGGGTAAGGAAAGGGTTAAAGCAAGGGTGTGCATTTGGCCCTGTCCTATTTAATGTTTTTATATCTGACTTAGAAAAGGTTTTAAAAAATGTGCAGGCAGGAGAAGTGGTAATAGGTAGGATGAAAGTGTGGTATCTAACATATGCGGATGACATAGTTGCTTTAGCAAGAACAAAAGGGGAAATGAAAGAGATGATTGGAAGGATTAAAACATATTTTGAGAAAAGAAGGTTAAGTGTGAATGTAGAGAAGACTAAGTGAATGGTGTTTAGAAAGAAAGTTGGGAAGAAAGAGGAAAGCTTGATGTGGGGAGAAGAGGTTATAGAGCAGGTTAGCAGATTCAAATACT